>VXBX01003777.1:47312-74543 GCA_013400415.1 Scytalopus superciliaris | reverse complement strand
TTTGAACGTGAGAGGCTGCTTCTGTCACAGATTTCCATTCCTGCTGACAGTGGAGATCCCTGAAAATCCAGGATGGATGAAGCCACAGTAGTTATTTACCTGCTGGATGGAAATAAAATAGCTGTTCAGAACTGAGATAGTGAAAGCTTCCTGATAAAAGCCTGGTGTCCTTTCTCTTAGTTGTTACAGCTGGATCTCTCTCTAGAGTCCTTCCAGACCTCACTCTCATGTAGCATGAGAAGCCACGTGTTCACTTTTCAGTTTGGCCAGTGGTTCCCCTGCAGCTGGGTGATCCTGCCCTGCCTCTGCTTGGGCACAGTAAACACCATCACCCAGAATTCTGCTGTGGACACAGTGTGTGGGCACAACAGCTGACATAATTTGCATGAAGACCATTTATATCCTCATATTTGTTTGGTAATTTTTTTCTTCATGCATTCTTTGTAACTGCAAAACTCCAGAATTTGCTGGCTGTTGCCTTTTTTCCCCGATATTAAACCTATTTCATTGGATGGAGACCTTAGTGACCTTATTTTTAATGTGCTGAAAGTAAAATGTGAAGCATTTAAGACCATAGTCAGTCAACAAAATCTATAGTTTGACTTGTGTGCTACAAGTTACTGTGCTTCATTCATGTTGCATCTAGCAAGTTGTTAGACTGAAGTATGACCTGTATTTAAACAAGGAAGCTTTTCTGGAAGACACATGTGACTTCATTTAAGGGTCTCAAGACACAGTTAAACAACCAGGATGCCTCCTGAAGTTGGTGTAACTTGGAGAGCCAAGATGAAAAGGCTCATCTTTCTGCTACAAGGCATCAATTGGATATCATAATTTTTTTCTCCACTAATTGTTTCTTTTAAACGTATCATTACCATGTTGCCTGACAGCTGTAAAGGTGACAGATAAAAGATAACTGTGACTTTCTAGAGTAGTCCTTTGCTTGTCCTAGCAAGTTACTTTAAAGGACTGTTAAGGTCTCTCTAGTATTTTACTTCCTAGATCTGATCTAAAGTTGTTTGAAGTTGAGATGGGGCTTTAGCACAAACTCCGTTGTCTTAATTTACTCTGTCAAGCTTTTATGACACTGTATCCCGTGTCTTTCGAGGAGTGTTCTTACCTCAGACCATGTAATACATCTTAAATGATTCTCAGCAGCCAAGAATCATAACTTGTTAAAATTTGATGTCTGTTTCTCATTTGTGGACATGGATGCTGAATTAGCGGAGAGCTGTGGGGTGAGGAGGGGATCGAGTGGCTCCGGCAGCTCCTGGTTGGGAGCATCTTACTTTTCCGTGGTTCAGATCTAGCCCAAGTGTCATAAAACTTGTTCCTGTATGTTGTGGAGGAGTCTGTTTAAAATGAGTTGATTCAGCCATTGGGATGTGTCTGAAGATGAGTATCTCCATCATTGGAATGACCTTCCCAGCTAGCACGCCTGAAGGCAGCCGATCAGAAGGGCTATGGGAGGAGGGTAAATTATACCTTCAGTCCTTCGTAGCCCAAATAATGGAGCTTAATTACATTTTCCCTGGCAGTGCATGGAATTCCCATAGCTGCTTTAATTCATGACCAAGGCTATACCTGCAGTACAAACTTAGCCACTCTTGAGGTGGATGGTGGTCACCTGGCCCCAAGTTCTTTGCTGGTTTTGCAGTATTTGTTGTAAACCGAGGCACTGGGACTGTGCAGTGCCAGAGCAGTCTCGCTGTCTTCCTATTGGGTATGGCTGGGTAAAAGTTGCAGCCTGTCAGGAGCTCTGTGGTGGATGTAGTAGCCAAACACTTCAACTCCTTGGGCATCACGTGGAGAATTTATACATGCTGTGTGGGACTTTCTCTGCAGCATCTCGATGCTGTCACTTAGGAATCCGGGCTTTCTGGTGGATCTGACCCACAGAGGCAAAATAGCTCTTCAGAGAGGAGAGTTCTTGGGAACTTGTGCCAGGGTGGGGTGCGATGTCAGACTGTGATGGGGGATTTAATTTCTGCTGCCCACGCGCTTGTTGCTTTGTGTAACTGGGCGTTGTTTGCTTGAGGTTTTCCAGTCTCATTTTCTATTAGCACCAAATTCTCCACTCATTTATTGCACTTTTGTCCAGCCTGTTCTTGGTTTCCAGAGAAAAGCAGTCAGTAACTAAGCATGTAAGGGCTATGTTTTTGCCTGCTCAGCAGTGGAAATGCTGGGTTTTGAAAACCACTTACTAATTTTAGGAGCCAAAAGGCTCCTAAATTCTGAACCTTGTGGTATGTCTGTTTTAAAGACAGAGAAGTTAGCAAAAGAACTTTACCAGTTCTTTGCTTGAGGCTTTTTTACTTCTTTCGTTTTAAAACATCTCAGAAAACTTCGAATTTGAGGAAATGACAGCATGGGGCTGTAGTAAATACCTGTTCTTTTTTTGTTAGCAGGCTTACAAAAACATATTTGGTTAGTGTAGTAGCGCAGCTTACCTTGTCCATGGTCACATGTGAATAGTATCTAAGTGGCAATTCAAAAGAAAAGAAAAAATCTGGTGGCAGAGAAACAGCTTGAATCAAAGCATGGACGTGTAAAAATAAACATTTACTAGGGAAATAAAATGCATATGGAGACTTGGAAATTGAAAATCAGAGTGAAAATACCCAATTCAAATATCTTCAGTTTTCATTTTCTTATCAGATGCTTTTCTAGCACATTTATTTCAGAACACTTCTGCATCATTCAGCATTGCTTACAATGTGGCCTGTGCTGCATTTACTGCAGAAATCAATCATTGCTGAGGTTGGACTTACTTGTGTTGCATGTGGATTTGTAAGCTTGGGGTATTGGGATGCTTTACAAAAGGCAGTGTGCTAGTCCACTGGGTAAGTGGCTGGTGTTTCTCCTCTCTTTGAAATAGAAGAGTCAGAGAGGATCAGAAATAATTTAAAATTTCGGATTGACAAACTTGCCTGTGTGGAGCTTTAATTTTTCAAGATACTTGGTGTTTAATACATCCTGTTGGCCTCGGTTGCTGCCGGTGGTGTTTACCTGTGTGAATAAATTGGACATCCAAAAGGTGCAAGCCAGAGTTACTTGAACAAAAAAAAAAAAAGAGATGATGTTCTCTAAGCAGCGTTCACTGCTGTGAGATCCTCCTTTTTGTACCCCGCCCTCCCATTCACTTCGCATCCTTTAAGTACTTTGCCAAATGAGCAGGGATCTTGTCTTGCTGCTGCTCAGGTCCCGGCCTGGACAGATGCAAAGGATGCACTGAGCAAGGGAAACTTTGGTAAGAGGTCTGGAAGACTGTACTGTGATACATACATTATATATATATATACATAATATATGATACATAAGTGGCAGCTGAGTTAATCCTGCATTAATTGCAACGTTTCTTGTGTACACATTTAACTGAAATCTAGTGTTTTCTGTAAAAAGACCTAGTTTTATTCTAATGCCTGCTTTTTTTTTTTTCCTCCAAAGCAAACTTCAAAAATAGTTTGCAGTGCTGAACCACCCACATGGGTGATAAATGCAGATTGCTGCCATTTTAGCAATTAAAGTAACAAAATAATGATAAATTTTCATTTTCTGAGAGCTTGTTCTTGATGGGAAGGAGTTTGTCAGGAAGCCTGTCATACTTGCTGATGGCAAAAGGATGGCAGGGTTGGGAATTTGGGGTGCAATTCCTGCACTGAGGGAGTGAATGCTGTAATTGTTATCCACCCATTCCCCAGCAAAAGCATGCCTGTGTTTTTTACCCCTTCTGCCCTTGGCCCTGCTGCTTGGCTTTTCCCAGCCCCTTGCCCAAGCACCTTCCTTCCACTGTTCAGACCCTCATTGCCCCCATTTTTAATTCCCACTGCTTCTTCCTAATCCCAGTCCCCCGCTCTTGGCTCAGCACTCTGCTCATCGCCTGCCTTTCCCTGCTCTTCAGATTGCCAGAGGTTTTCTATCACATCCTTCCTACATTTTCCCAATCTCCCTGCATTTTCACTATGTCCCCTCCTAGGTCTGGCTCTCCATCAGCCAGAACTGAGCATTTTCTCTATCCAGCTACCCAGAGGGGTGATAAAACCCAGCAGGAAACCATCATGCAGAGCAGTCTCTGGCAAGCTCTGCTCTCAGCTCGTGACTTTGTGGAGGTGGCACGTAGAATCATGGAATTGGGTTGGAAAGGACCTCAAAAGGTCACCTGGTCCAGTCCCTTTGCAATGAGCAGGGACATCTTCAGCTAGATCAGAGCCCCATCCAACCTGATCTTGAATGTTCCCAGGGATGGGGCATCCACCACCTCTCTGGGCAACCTGTGCCAGTGCCTCAGCCCCCTCATCATAAAAACTGCCCTCCTTCTGTCCGAATCAGCCCTTTTGTACTTTAAAACCGTGGCAGAGCTCTGTGCCAGAGGGGGTTCCACTGCAGGTGGGATGGCTCAGGCAGGCACCCATGTACAAAGGAGCTGCAAGAGGATGAAATGTTCTCAGCCAGGCTGTAATCTGAGATTTTAATAACAAACAAAATTTCTAAGTGTGAATAAACTGGTAATTTTCATCTTCTCTCCCTCGAACTTACAGCTTGGCCAAATTCAGGCAGATTTTTATATCTTGACAGTATATCCAAGACATAACGCTTTCTCCCACATAAAAGTGCTTCTTCAAAGACTTTGGAAGAGAAATTTTATTTTTAAAAGAAAAAAAATATTAATCTACATATATGAAAGCTTTTTCTTAGCTTCATTTTGGGAACTGTTTTAGTTGAACTTTTCCATGGAAGCGGAAAAAAAATCAGTCCAAAGTAGACAATTCAGAAGGAAAGTTTTGCCTTTGCTGGTTGAAAAGTGTTGAAGTTTTAAATAGCCCAACACAGGCCCTCATGGTGGGAAGTGCTGGCAGCTGTAAATACATTACATGCAGTAGGTTAATACAGCATCCAAAGGGAGGAGGGTGCTAGGACTTTCATTAACATAAATAATCTCAAACAGTCTTTTAATACCTACATGTAGTACTACTGCAGTAGAAGCTGGGTATGTATCTGAGCACTTTGCCACCCTGCTTAAGTGACCTCATGCTCAGGCTGTTTTTCCCCAGAGTTCCCAAGAGGGAACCATTGCCAAAGGGTCATTGTTGTGTGTTGGGGCCCCGGTGCTGAAAGTTCCTCTGTCAAAAGCAGAAATACCTTTCACCTTTTTTAAAGAAGAAGAAAACCTAAAAAAGGCGACTTTGTGTGCTGTCACTCATCATTCCCATCATTTGGATATGCTCCTGCCCCTGCAGGTGTGTGCAGATAGTTTGTGGCCACCTTTTTGGTGCAGGCTTGCTGCTTGGACTGCTGTTTTGCTGTGGGTGGACACGATGGAGTACTTCTAGTGCAGAAAAACACAATTAAATAATGCATTTAAAACTTGCCACTTTATGAGGATGGGGAGATTGACATGAGCTGTCCTGAACCTTTTCTTGTCATGTTGGCAGTTTACACCAAGAGGCCAGTTGTACCTTAGACCGTCTCATCTCATTTTCTCATTAGTTTTCACTCTTACAATGTGGAAGTTGAAATCAGTTCTTTGTCATTATGCAGATGCTGTTTTGATACAGTAGACTGAATTAAACATTTAAGCATCTAATGATTTGCCTCCAATCCAAAACACGTTAACACCTTGGAAGAATATGAAGTGCACTTTTATTATTACTTGATGTCGAGAGCTTTGCTACACAGAAACATCTGAAGTTACCCAGTGACCCAGACAATAATCAATGTTTGTAGAAAAGATGTGGTTTCAGAGATTCTCCTACTTTCAAAGGCACCAAAGAAAGCCATTAAATGAATTCCATGCAACGAGTGAACGTTACTGGCCCCAAGAATTATGGCACGGTGCTCACCTGGGTGTGGAGGGCTGGGATGAGGGGAGCAGATGCCATTCTGATGCTCGTCATCAGTGCAGATCAGCCCAAATCTCAAGGTTCCTGTTGCCAGAGAAGGTCTTGTGCTGGTGGTGATGGTACTGCTGTATGAGTTGGCAGTAAGGGAATATTGCTGGGTGGGGTGAGCATGCGCTTGTCTCGAGTGCTTGGGCGCGTTTCCTCCATGGCAGTCCTTTGTGGAATGGAGAACAGGGATTTAATGTTAGGCTTGCTGTTTAACAAGCCAGGCAACGCCTATGACTTGTGAATTCAACAGTAATTGTGGAATTTAATTTCTCTACCCATTTTCCCCCTAGGAGATGTAAGCAGTTAGGGGAATAAGAAGAAAAAGGAAGCATTTGTATGTGCATTGTGTTTAAATTTTGGACGGTTGAAAGAATGGTTGGAAATCAACCCATGCATTTCATTGAGTCATAAAATGCCATTTAATATATGTCATTTGCTAGCTTGTACTTTATTTGTACAAATCCCATACAGTTCTTTGCATTGTTTGTGATAACATTTAAAAATGTTACGAATGCTCAATACTGCTTTATGGTTTTCATTTCAGTTAGGGTGTTCTTTATACCTTCTTTTGGTTTCTCACCCCCTCACCCTGTGCTGTTAGAACAAATTATGTAGATCAGTACAGGTTTTCCAGAGTGAGTCGTGACTAACTGTTGGATCTGGCCACACTTGGTTAAGTTTATCTTCTGTAAATCAAACGCACACCTCCTGTATACAATACATTTCTTCTGCATATTTTTGTTGACATAAACCAGTATGTTTTCCTCCTTTTTTCTCTTGAGGACCCGTTAGTCCTTTCACTTACAGCAGCCCTCAGCACTTGTAGACCTTTCTCCCCAGTCTTTGTCAGGGCTTCACTTGGCTGTGGCTCCATCTCTGGCTTGCTGGCTCTCTCAGTTCTCCATTGCTGGGTTTTTTCTTTGTCCGGTTTCCCATCTACGTGTTTTGGTTGCATTTCAGCGCTCTGAACTGGTGGTTTTGAGAGCAGTTGGAGGCACGGCGTGCACCACTTCCTGCCTCTGCAGCCCCTGTGGCTGTCACGCAGCTCGCCTGGTCACCATCTGCAGCGGGCTCGAACGTGGGACGTGCCACCGCAGCCGGGCTGCCCTCTGCTTCTCAGAAGGAGTCTGAGTCTGCAGTTCCTGGTTTGCAGGATGCCTTGCAGAGAAGGTGGAGACGGTGCCTGAGCTGCCATGAAGAGCAGAATGTGTGGGGTAGCTTGTTGTGGGTGCTCCACTGACGTCTCTTAGTTCCCTTTAATGAGGAGGGGACAGACCAGTTTGAGCCTGGCCGGGTTCCTGGTATGGGTTTCATCATGTGTCCATTGGACTGACAGGTAGAGAGGCAAGTTGAGACTGAAGAGTGGTTTCTGACAGCCAGCTTACCTTGTATAGTTGTTGTCCTGGGGCCATCTTACAGAAGCCTACCCTGTGAAGTTTTTGAAGTTCTGCATTCAGAATTCATATCTGAAAATCTTAGCTGTAGGACTTTGAGCCGTATTTGCCAATTTATATTCCAGAAGCATAGCTCTGATTGACATGTGTGGTGGTTATGTTTATTAGTTTACTAGTCTTGTAAGTCTAGTGGTGAGCACATGGAATTATGGATGTTTTCACTGGCATCAGCATTCATCAGTAGTTACCAGCAAAGATCTCCAGACAGGAAGCTGTACCGCAGACTGTCAGAATAGGAAGATCTAGAGAGCAAAGCGATGGCAGTTCCTCCCTGCGTTGAAGTAGGTTTTGGGTTTTGTGCTCGTGATTTAACAGATATCTTCTTCTCTATGCAGGGCTATAATCGAAGTACAAGATGGCAAGAACCAGCCATAGCAACTATGTCCTTCAGCAGCTAAACAACCAAAGAGAGTGGGGCTTTCTGTGCGACTGCTGCATCGCTATCGATGATATTTATTTTCAAGCACATAAAGCAGTCCTTGCTGCCTGCAGCTCCTATTTTAGAATGTTTTTTATGAACCATCAACACACTACAGCCCAGCTGAATCTAAGCAACATGAAGATTAGCGCTGAATGCTTTGATCTTATTTTACAGTTCATGTATTTAGGAAAAATCATGACAGCCCCTGCCAATTTTGAGCAATTTAAAGTGGCCATGAACTATTTACAGCTGTATAACGTACCTGAATGTCTAGAAGATATACAGGATACAGACTCATCTAGTTTAAAATGTTCATCTTCTGCTTCTAGCACCCAGAGTAGTAAAATGATATTTGGCGTGAGAATGTACGAAGACACGCTCGCTAGAAATGGCAGCGAGGCAAACAGGTGGGGCATGGAGCCGCCAAGTTCCACAGTAAACACATCCCATAACAAAGAGCCTGATGAAGAAGCTTTGCAGCTAAGCAGCTTCCCCGAGCAACTGTTTGATGTCTGCAAAAAAAGCACCACGTCCAAATTCTCTCACACGAAAGAGCGCGTGTCCCACTCGCGCCGGTTTGGAAGGAGCTTCACCTGCGACAGCTGCGGGTTTAGTTTCAGCTGTGAAAAGCTACTGGATGAGCACGTGCTAACGTGCACCAACAGGCATTCCTACCAAAGTGCCAGGTACTACAGTACTGAGAAAATAGACTTTAGTGAAAAGGACTCTACTTCTAAAATGATGTCCACGCAAACAGAAAAATACAAGGGGGACTCGAGCCAAGCCGCGGACGATTCTTCGTCTCCGGTGTCAAACATCACGAGCAGGAAAAGCAGCACAGTTGCCTCTGAGACATCGGGTGAAGAAGGAGGCAGAGCCTCTGAGAGAAAGAGGATTATCATCAAGGTGGAACCAGAGGACAATCCTACAGATGAGCTGAAGGATTTTAATATTATTAAGGTGGCAGACAAAGACTGCAATGAGTCTTCGGACAACGACGACCTTGATGATGAACAGGAAGAGCCGCTCTACAGGTACTACGTCGAGGAAGAGATGAGGGAGAAGAGGAATGCTCGGAAGACTTTAAAGCCCCGTTTATCCATGGACGAGGATGAAAGGAAGTGTTTGAAAAGTCCGCGGCACCTTAACAGGAAGGCTCCTTCGGTGCAGGAGGACGTGGAGAACACTCCCTGTGAACTTTGTGGGCTAACAATCACCGAGGAAGATTTGTCCTCTCATTATTTATCCAAACACATAGAAAATATATGTGCTTGTGGCAAGTGTGGTCAAATACTGGTCAAGGGCAAGCAGTTGCAGGATCATGCACAGACCTGTGGAGAACCCCAGGATCTGACCATGAACGGGATCAGAAATTCTGAAGAGAAAATGGACTTGGAAGAAAACCCTGAGGAGCAGTCGGAAATAAGGGACATGATGTTTGCAGAGATGCTAGAGGACTTCAGGGACAGTCACTTCCAAATGAACAGCCTTCAGAAAAAACAGTTATACAAGCATTCTGCCTGTCCCTTCCGATGCCCTAATTGCGGTCAGCGCTTTGAAACTGAAAACCTAGTGGTTGAACATATGTCAAACTGCCTGGAGCAAGATCTGTTCAAGAACTCCATGTTGGAAGAGAACGAGAGGGATCACAGACGTAAGCATTTCTGCAATCTTTGCGGGAAAGGATTTTACCAGCGCTGCCACTTGCGGGAACACTATACCGTTCATACCAAGGAAAAACAGTTTGTTTGTCAGACATGTGGGAAGCAGTTCTTAAGAGAGCGCCAGTTGCGGCTCCACAATGATATGCACAAAGGCATGGCCAGGTATGTCTGTTCCATTTGTGATCAAGGAAACTTCCGAAAACATGACCATGTACGGCATATGATATCTCACTTATCAGCTGGAGAGACTATATGCCAGGTCTGCTTTCAGATATTCCCAAATAATGAGCAACTGGAGCAGCACATGGATGTTCATCTGTATACATGTGGAGTATGTGGAGCAAAATTTAATTTGAGGAAAGATATGAGATCTCACTATAATGCCAAGCATTTGAAAAGAACATAAGCATAAACATACTGTTAAAGCATTAAGTTGGCAGCAGAGAGAACACCAAAGCAAAGCATAAGTATAGTAGAAAAAAAATTGAAAAGGAAAAAAAAAAATTTGAAAATAAGTCTCTTTTTTATTATTTTTTTTAAGACCCTCCTAACCATAGGTGTCTATTTAGGCTCATTAAGTATATAGCTTTGAAAAGCATCATGTGTTTAATTATTACATTTTCACTGTTTCCTAATATCAGTTTCTGTTCTTAATTTTATTGTTTTACTAAGTAGATATACAAATCATTATTTTTAAACTGTAGATTAAAAGCACAATGTTACCCCTTCACTGACTGCTATTAAACAGTTCTCGGATCCATGTCCGTAAGATGAGTGCTTTAATATTTCCATGTGTTGTTTCTTCATGTGAAAATTTTAGATCACAGCAATTAATGTGCAAGAGCATAATTATTCATAATCCCCAAATTAATTTTCAAAACGAAAAGAAAACAAACAAACAAAAAAACCCCAATGCCAAGAAATAATCCTTTGCACTCTGTCTCTGCTGTAAGGGCTGTCCTGGTTCCCTGCTTCTTGGCTTTGTTGGAATGTGCATCCCAGGGTGAGAGCACATAGGCTCAGTTAAACCTCACAGGCTTGGACTGGAGTGCCCAAAGGGAAAGGGAGTTAATGACTGTCGGGATAACCGAGGAGTTCCCAGCACAGTGGTCGTTTTCCAGACTTGAAGTCCTAGCAGAACTGTACAACTGACATTGGCCTTTCTTCTGCTGTCTGCACCTCTGTGGGTGTATTTAACCTGCTTATCCTAACATACAAGGGAGGAGTGGCTGTGGTGGGCTCCTAGGAATGCAGCATGGCCACGTGCACTGGAGACTGCATTCTCAGCCTCGCTGTGAACCGTGCCTTGCTGCTTGTGTTGGAAAGTTAAAAGTGAAGATAGTCCCATTGCTTGGGTGGGGAGGGGAAGGGGGAGTGTGGCTCATGTGAACCTTAGTTTTTTTGCTTCTTGTTTTCATGATACTTTATGAATGTTCTGTTTTTCAACAAGAATATAAAAGAAAAGACTGCAGAGTTTGCTTAATAAATGTAAAGACATTTTATGCCTTTTAAGATTCCTTTCTGATTCTAGCAGAGCCCTAATCTGCGTAGCTTGTCTCTTAATTTAATTGAATTTAAAAATCCTACTAAGTACCAGCTGACATCAATTCAGTGAGGCCCTTTGGCCTTTGAGAGAAAACTGGCTTTGACTCTTAGGCACCAGCTGTCTAAACGTTTGTTAAGTGTGTGATTTGTGACGGGGGGAGGAAAGGATCCTAATATGTAATGGTGGAGAAAAGGATTAAAAAATAAAACCCAGCAGTACTTTCTCCCAGCAGATCTCACTTTACCAAAGAGGGTGGGTAATGCTATTTCCTGCTGAGACGTGGAGGGAGGAAAGTAATTTAGATCTGCAATTAAGGCAGCTGGACTAGATGATCACTGTAGGTCCCTTCCAGCTAAAATATTCTGTCACCTCGTGTGCCAGTGGTGGGGTTGAGAACAGGAGCCAGGAGCTGAGCTTCCAGTCCAGGGCTTTCACGTGCTTGTTGCTGTCAGAGTTCAGTTTGATTCCTTCTTGTTTCTTGGGGATTGTGAGGAGTATCGAGTTCTAATGTGAGACTGTTTAGAGAAATGAATACGCTACAAGATCTCCATTGTTACTGTTAAAATTACTATGAGTTGCCTTGGACTTGTGGAGTTTCAAATGTGTGTTAGGATTTCTCTTGGCTGGCAGGTGTGTGCGTTTCTGCAGTGATGGAGAAGGGTCCCCCACCAGCCCTCAGTCAGCTGGCCTGGGGCATCGACTGCTTGGGGTGTAGTTCAGACCTTTAATGTTCTGCTTTAACTGCTCAGTCCTGTGTTTTTTTGTATGATGCTGAAATCAACCCAGTCCTCAATAACACTGGGGCCAAAAAGCACTGGCATGCAATGTGCTCCAGCATTTTAGTTCATTCAGAACTTTCACCCCTTAGGAATTACTCCATGTTCCCCATCCCAAACCAGAGTGGAGCTCAGTGTGTAAGAGTTCAAAGAATAACTGGGATGGATATTTTAACACCTTTTAGAACTGGAATTGTTGCTAAGGTGATTATAAGAGTCTGCAAAAGACAAAATATTTAACTGTGATTGTCTTAGAGGTGAAGCAGGTAGTCAGGTGCTGTAGGGGAAGAGCTGGGGGGTTAATACACTGCACACAGTGATTCTCTGCAGGTTATCCCTCACAGTATCAGCTGTGGCTGGATTGGGAAAAGCAGTCAAGGGAAGTAAGGGAGAACTGGAAAGCACTGGGGGAGTTTGTGGGAGAGAGGAGTGGGAGGACTGACTGGGAGAAGAGATTCTGAGTGGGAGGGAGTGGCAACAGCAGCAGGCTAGGATTAGAGCTGTGCAGTGGGGGAAGCAAATCCCAAAGGTGGCCTGGAGGGGGTGGCTGGAGGAGTGGATAAAATGTCCCATAGACGCCTGTGAGACTGGAGTGAGCATGACTCAGCTTGGCTGGGAGCGCTGTCGGACGGAGCCACAAGCTCACTACGGCACAAACCCGGACTGTGGAGCCCGTACCAAGGGCTGCAGGGCCACAGCAGGGCCCAGGTTAAAGACCTTGTTGGAAAGGAGGGGGTGACCTCTGCAGTCTAAGAGATCATTCCTGGGTACAGTGAAGGGCTAAGGGTGATTTGTGGAGCCTCCCGCTCAGCATCAGGAGCCCTTGTTTACAGCACTTTGGTCTGAACTTGACCCAGAAATGTTTCACGAAAAAAGTGAATTCTAGTGTAAGTAGACCTGCCAACTACAGAAGTTAAATGGAGGATGTGGGGATGATGGTATTTATGTGTACTATCTAACTTTATAAACACCCTGGAGTATCTTTGGTTTTCAGTTATAAGCTGTGTTGTAGTAACAAAATAACTTTGTTAAACCTTTCCAACTGAACTTGAAATGATGTTTTTTCCTGTTATAGTGAAACAAAACCCAGTGCCTTGGAGTTCACATGAATGAATGTCCAGACGAAGGCTCACAAAGAGCATGAACTGCACTGCAGGGAAGCTTAAGAGTGGAGCTACTTATATGTAGGCAGAGAAAATCAGAATGACTGAAGTAGCCTGAGAAGTGATCTAGGGCAGTATGGGAGAACAAATCAAAGGTACTAAGGCATAAACAAGTCAGCCTGGCTTGCAGGTAGATGGGGAGAGTGTTTTAAGGTGACATGTAAAGGCGTGCAGGGGAACAGCATGGGAGCATTAAAGAAAAGGGCTGGAGTGACAGGAGGAATTCGGCTGCTGTGAACGGGGAGAAGGTCTGGGTGCTGAGGCAGCCTTGGGCTGGCCACTCCTGGGTGTTCTCAGAATGGGACCACATCCTTGGGAGAGTGAAGTGATGGTGTTTCAGTGCTCCTACCATGATAAAAATGACTTAATGTGGAGGCAGAACGAAAGCAGACATGAAAAACAAAATGATTATCCTAGAGTTTTGTTGTTACTTGAAAGACAGTGAAGGGGAAGCAAAAATATTTCATTTAGAGTTCTGTTTCCTCTAATTTGTACTTTTCAGTCGCGATAACATTGTTCCTTTGCATCTCCTTGGTGTGCTACATGGGGTGTTAAGAGTGTTAGAGCACTTAGGATTATCTTTAAAGCGGGAGGTGTAAGTGTATCACATTGCACAAGGCGTAGCCAGGAAGAAAGATTTGCTGGGTTCCCTAACTTAAATTTTTAAGGGATTTGCTATTCTTATGTTTGGAGGCCCTCTCTCCATTCTGTTGTTTTTCTCATTTTGGCAGTGATGTGGGCTGCAACCCTGAAAATAATTTATAAGTAGCCAGCCTAGCTCTTAGCTTTCAAGATTTACTGACAGTTAAAAAGAGGGAGCTAATGAAGACCTGGAACGAGCTTTAAAATACCACAAAAGCTCTTGCACTTCTTTTTCAGTTTCAGAGGAGATCTTTCAAATGTTAATATATATATAAATGCTTGTTGGAAACCTCTTGGTTCAAAGAGCATTTGCGTTTGTGTATAATGATATTTGTAGCCAACAGGTCTGTGAAGAAATCTTAATTTGAATAGATTAAAACATCACAGAATTCTAAGAATTTAGGCTCTTATTAGGGAGCCTCTCTATTTAATATTTTCTACAGCAAAAATACAATTCAGCATATTTTTTATTCAAAGCTGAAGACAGAAAATGTATTGCCCTGGAGAATATATTAAAAATACATAGTTGTAGAAGTGAATAGTTTGATTACAGTATTGCATTTGAATACTCTAGTGCTAAACCATCAAGAACCTCAGCTGTTGGTGAGGCCATGAGTTTGCTCCTGGAGGCAGTGCCACCTTGAGCTCTGGCAGCCCCTTTGTCCCCCCCATAAGTTTCAGCTCTCATATCCCCTGTGTGCCACCCTCTCCATTGTCAAAAAGCACGTATTTTTGCAGCTTCACAATGAACTGAACCAAACAAGGGGCTTTTTCTTATTCCCTGTGGGGCTATTTTTTGGCTGGACCAGTTCCCCACTGTGCTTCCCTCTCCATCTCTGTGTCAGATCTTGTGCAAGCACAATAGAAGGGGTGGCACGAGGGAAGGAATGAGTGGCTGGGAGGGGGCTTATTGACTTAAACTAGCTGTACCAGAACTCAGAGTATGTCCTGAGTTTAACTCGGTCTCTGTCCCCTTCCAGCATCCTCAGGGAAGCTGAACTCTTACATCCCTCTCCTGTTTCCTGATAAGGAAAAAGGCAGCCCAGCTTCTTACAAATGAGACGTATCTCTGCTATCTGCCCTCTTCGTGAGAACTGGAAATCTTCCTGCATTCAGCTCATCCCACAAATATGCTCTGGAGCTTTCTTAGTCCTTCTTGAAACAGCCTGTGTAATGCTCCGTGCCACTGGGTTTGTGTGGTTGGGCTGGCCCGGAGCCAGGAATGAGCTGGGCCCCTTGTCTGGCCAAGCACCAGGAATGGCTCCCCACCTTCCTCTGGCCCTCGTGCCCTCCAGCTGTGGGCCCAGGAGGAGCTGTGGAGCTCTCCTGCTGCCCTGTGCCCCTCACTGCTTTTCATCAGGGAGAAAGTCAACTCATTTTTGGTCTCATACTGAAAGCTCGGGATAATTCCATGTGTGAGTTAAGGAGATGCTGTCAGTATCTGCTACCATCCCCGTGCTCCTGCTTCTGGACTTCTAAGTACTTCTTAATCTGAAAGGGCTAAAAATCAAACCTGACTTCCCTAGTTCTCAGTTGGTTTGATGCTCCTCACAGACTTGGAAGACCTACAAGATGAATCATGACTGATTTGACTTTATAAAGTCTGCTGAAGGCTAGAAATTAGGAACATGTTTTTTAAAAGCTGACATTTCGGCAGTTCTCAGCTATAAACTGGTTTTCTGTATTTTCTTCCAGCTTCCAAAAAAACTCCTAAAATTTTGCTATGCTGTGTATTCTTGAGACATGTGAGTAGGCTGAGATTTTGTAGGGGAAAGATGCCAAAAATCAGGACACATTTTATAGATTAAGTGTCTTTTGCCACTTCTACAGTCACCTCTACAATTCTGGAATTAATTGTGATTTTATTTTTTTCATGCAGAAAGACAAATCTTAATTTGTAACAGGGCAACAGAGCTCATGACTCAGGAATCACTTCATCATGACTATAAATATTCAGCCCTGAAACAAACAGCCCCATGTTCCTTTTCATGTACTTGAATGACCAGTGCCAACTTCACAGGCAAAAAGTTATCGGATACTTGTTTTGGTTATTTCTGCCCTCAAATGTCTTGTAGGGTGGATTCTGATGTTTTTTAAATTAAGACACAGGAAAACAAGGTTGTGCCTCATGCTTCTAGATAAACTGCTTTCAGTAACTCACATTCCAAGAATGTTTTTAAAGTTTAGTTTTAGTGTATTCAAGGGAACTCAACAAAATTACAAGATGACAAATCAGCAGATAGTCCAAGGCCAGGTTTTGACCGCCTGCTTTGTGTAGCCAGCGTGGCACACCTCACCCCGAGAACCTCGATGCTCAGACGTGGTCAGTACCTTTGATTCTCTTGCCAGAAGATGAAAAGGTTTTATCCTTCCCTGTGGCCTCTAAATTGCTAAAATCATAGTAAATCTTCCTGCAGATACAGCCACAAAAACAATGCTGCATCTAGAATTTCCGGTGGGAGAAAGAAAATAAAATAGTTCAAGAATTTCCCTCTCTGACAAAGTCCTGCCGCTGCTATTGTTCTCACTCGAATTCAACTGTGAGAACTTGCATCAGTGGGATTTTGGGGTGTGCTTTTTTCTTTGCTTGCAAATAAGACACGATCTTACATGAGTATGTCTTGTGGTTCTGTAGACATCCCAAGCCTCCAGACAGGCAGTGAGAGGAGAGCATTCCTTAAAGGCCTCCAAATCCTGGAAGCTGTGTGGATTGTAGGAAATCTTTTGGAAATCAGGACTGTTGTAAATCCTTGGTTTCTCAACTTGCCTGTCAGGCAAAGTGCCACCAGTGTCAATTGCCAAGGTCTCTGCAGAGTAGTGTTGCCAGCATGAAAGATGCAAAAATCAGTCTTTCCCCCTTTATTCTCCCCCATCTCCCCTGATGACAAGGTTGCCGTTTTAAAAATTCATCTGTTTGGCTCTTCTATTTGCCTTCTATTTTTTGGGGGGGTTTTTTATAGGAAGTTTTGCCTTCCTCCTGTTTTAAAGCAATGACTAGGGCTAAGAACTTGCCTTTTCTAATAGTTCTCACATGTTCAGCTGAACCTACACAACTCAGTAATACCTGTTCTCTCCTTTTTAGGTAACCATCCCACTACATTGCGGGTGGTCACCAGTGGGACTTCAGCTTCTGACTCCCCAGAAAATGAATGGGAGAAATAACATAATGTCCTCCTCTCCATGGCAAAAGCCACAAAGACCATGGAAGTTTGTGGAAATGCAGATACGCTGGCTAAAAATAGAGTTTGCTGAATACCATAGATGGCTTTTGGTTTTGGCAGGAGATACACCAGACTTCTGGTATCGGTTGCGCTCCTCCCTCTTACACAAGTCTTCCTTAGATGATGCCTCCCTTCCCTCCCTGCTTATGGGTTTCCTACTGGTACCTACTGGTAGGTAGTCCCAGCTACCAGACTGCTGAGGTTCTGGTTTCTAGCCATTTAATTGCTTGTGCAAAGTAGAAACATTTTAAGAGACAAAGTCTAAAATATCCCTCCTTCGGGAAAAGGATAGATACAGCAGTATTGTAGGAGCAGGAAATACAGGGTAGGATCCCTTGGAACTGATGAAGGAACTGCCTTAGAATGCCCCATGGACCAGGAGAGAGCTCGGATCTCTGAGCTGCACTGTTATCGGGTAGATTAAATAGAAGTTGTGTACACTTACACATGCTGTAAAATATGACACTAACAGTCTGCATGCCTGGAAGTCTGAGTGTTAGCCCCACCTAGTCTGCTTTCAGACAGGGTTGTGTTTCACTTAGATTCTACTGACTGTTGCTAACACAGGCAGTTCTGCCAGAAAAGACAGAGGTCCTGATGAACAGTAACTTAAAAACTGGACAGTAACTCAGTTCTAAGACACAAGATGTCTTACAGTAATTGTTATGGTTCTTTCAGCCTTAGTTTGCTGTGCTAAGAGTTAAATAGTTCAAAGGCAGTTTCCTTTGGAGAATGTTTATTTGATGAAGTTCAGTGTGGCTTTAGACCCCAAATAGAAATACCAACTTCAAACAGAGCACTACTATGAGAGTAGGAATAGTCTAGTGTGGCCTCCCAGACCTCACAAGCCATGTTGGTTTGTTACACAGAGTCAAAACAAAGATGCCCCTTAGAAGAGATATGCATTAACTCAGTGTATTTCACACACCACATCTTTTATCTCCCATCTGCTTCTCTCCCTAGTCATTTGGGCTGTGCCAAAGTCACCAAGTTCCTGAATGAACTATAGACTTCTCAGTGAAGAGCATATATGGTGTGATTGGACCAGCCAGGCTACTTAGATGGTCGGAGAACAGGCTTTGAGTGCTATTGCTTCTCTTTACTGAGTCTGAAGTACTACATCTTTTGGATTTTGGAAGTGTGTTTATCCTTGCTTCTTGATTCGCTCCACACTGCAGAAAGCAGGGTGGGGAAGAACCCAGTGGGTGCTTCTCTTAAATGGAGCCCGTAAGAACTTGCTAGGTGGGGGGGTGGGGTTTCTTGGTTTTGTCAGGTCCTTAGCTGGCTGAATCTTCAGACTTCTAATAAATGCACTAAGCATTAAAAAAAGCGTTATTAATACATAATGAGATACACCAAGTTCAGCCACTTAGTATAACAGTGGAACCCATGCAGATGCTGTTAGCATAAGTACGCGGTATGATGCCAAAGCTGGAGAGTTATCTTTGATCTGCCTCCAGATCCTCCTTCTATTTGTAAACATTCAGCTAATCACAGGCTTCCTCCGACTTTGATGGAGTGGAAGGCGCTGCATCCTCTGTGAGCTCTCCGAAGGGCTGGAATTCTGCAGATGTTCAGGGATACGGGGAATGGGGCTGGGAGCGCCATCTCGTGGCTCGCCGGGTTCCCAGTTCCAAAGGCTCTGCTTGTCGAGAGGAGGGTGAAACTCCTGCTCCTGCAGCTGTGCATCCCCAAAACCGCTTCTGCTCTTAGGGCAGCCGGGGGGTTTTGGAGCCTGCGAGGAGAGCACAACGTTTTACCTCTAATCTGGCTCTGTGTGAGCACCACCCCGCCCCACCACTGCTGGCACTGAGTAGCAGTGGTTTTGCAGTCTCATCAGAAAAATATACTTCAATATTCACGGGCAGCCCACCTTCCTGCACTCAGAGGGGGTCCCACACAGCCCGGTCGGTGTGTTTGAGGGTGGTGGTGTAATGAAGCTCAGTGGTGTGCATCAGCTCTGTATGATCTGCAAGTAACAGAGATCTTTGACTGCAAATGCAGGCTGGCATTGTAACAAACAGCAGCGTTAAGCACTGGTGTTGCCTGGGGAAAATAATGCTCACATGCATTCTGTAGTTAGAACAGCTTTTTTTCCTGCTTTGTTAGTTTACTAAAAAGAAAAAAGGTACTTTCTGACTTTTGAGCAAGTTATATAAGAGCTACTTTGCGGTAACAGCATCAGTCCAGTGAATTCCCCTCCAAGATTTTCAGAATGTTAGGCAGACACATGGATTTGCTGCCAGAACCAGCAGTACTTTGAAGGGAGCAGTTTGCCCAGAACCTGCTTTCCCCTGTCATATCACCCTCATGGCACGAAACAAAAGCCTTTTGTCCCAGTTTAATTTTTTGCCCACCACCAAGTGCGTGACACTGCACAGAGGGCAGGCACAATGTCCAGCCCAGTAGGGGCTCCCTGCAGTGCACACCAAGTGTGGAGCACCACTCTCCAGGCTTTCCCCTCAAAGGTGTGTGCCAGGAAACCCAGCCCTGAGCTGGCCTTGAGGATGCTCTGGCAGGTAAGTAATGCAGAGAGCTGATAAACCTGGCTCCATGTGCAACCTCGAAGCTGCAGCGTAGGCACTACCACTTGGTCCAGGGCTGCCACTCTGTGCATAGAAACATCAAGTGTAAATTAGCCAGAAGTGGAACAGTCATGTACTTTGTACAATGTGATTTACATATCCAGAGAAAGAAATCAGTGTACCAAAAAAAAAAAATCCCAACCCTGGATTGTCCTCAGAAGTTACACCCACGTGTTTCCAATTTCCTGATTGTTCATACAGGCTAAAAAACTGCTTGTATTTGTCATAAATTAGTTTGGTCAAAAGAGACAGAAATTTGAAGTATTTCTAAAATTTATCTGCATTTAACCTAAAATAAGAATTTGGGAAGGGGGGCGGGGGGGGCTAAGTAAATACATAACAGTTACCTCTGAGTTAGGCAAGGGGAAAAAAGCCCCCCAACCAAAAATAAAGGCAAATATGAAGCAGTAAAGTTATTCCAAGGTGGGAGTGTTCCAAGCTATGAGTAGTCCAGGCTGAGGGGAAATAATGCTTGTGCAACTTTTTGAGCATCCACTAAGCCAAGCCATAAACCACTGCTGGAAAGTAACACATACAGTAGCAAAAATAACTTCTGGGGGGGTTGGGAAGTGAAATTTTTTCTTCAGCAAATATCTTGCTGGTTTGAAAATGGAAGGCAAAGGAGAAAGAACCAAATAAGTTTCTGAAACAAGATCACAAGATTGTTTGCAGTTGTGTTTTGGTGGGGTAGGGGTTGAAGGAAATGAACCGTATGGCTTTTAAACAGAGTTCCTGACTGTGGTGGGTGCTCTGAGTATAACTGAAGGATGGGTGTTTAGAGCAAAACCACACATGGTGAGGTGGGAGGGACCACATCGTGCTAGCAAATACAGTACTGCAGTGCGGGCTTCTGACTTTTAATATTTTTCTTGCATTTCTTTTCTGCATGGCAGTAGTGAAATAGGGACTTCTAAGCTTCTGAACAACTGAGAGAACCAGGTTTGAAGAAGACATGAGGAAGAACTGGTCGGCAAAAGATTTCATAAAACTCAGAACCACGTGTGCCAGGTCTGAATTGGCACCACCTTTGCTTTTTTGACACACTGCAGCAGTCGCAAAAGGCACCAAAGCAGTCAAATTAGAACATGCAGTAAAAGTTGTTTTGGACTCTTCTCTGTATTATAAAACTTACTTCCCTGTGACTCTTATTTACATCTGCTAAAAACAAATTTGAAGTCTTTCCTGGAGCAGACAGCCAAAAGAGGCAGATGCCAGGTGTTAAGGGCTGCACTGAAAGGAGTTTGCAGAATTTGCTATTCATGTACTGAAGTGCCCCGTTTCTGAAATGAGGCTTCTTAGAGTTGCTGTCAAAAACTGTTTAGATTTTTAGTTTAAACATTACAAGTGTATACTCATGTACAATGCTAAACTATCAAATGTTAAAAAAAGAGAAAAAAAAAAAAAAGAGTACAAGGTGAAAAAGAATCTTAAAAGCTGAGGGCAGAGGGGCCCTGAGGAAGGACAGGATGGTGAGAGAGATCCAGCTGACCTGATTCCCCCTGCTGCCATGACCATCATTTGCAAGCTGAAGAGGACCTTCCACGGAGCACAATGCTTGTATGTGGAGAGAAAGAAATGGTGCTCCGGTCTTATTACAAGAATGGTGAAAAGTTTTTACCAGCAAGGAGATGAGTAAATTTGAAATAATCTTCACAGGGCACAGGGTGCACCTTGTTCTGGAGCTAAGCCTTGCAAAACCTGGCTTGAAGAGGAGAATCAGGCATTCATGTTCACATTTGAACATCTTAGGAATCCTAATGTTTCCAGCTAAATTTAATGGGGGCTAAAAAAAAACCTAACCAAAAAACCAGTAAGGCAGTAAATGTTTCAAATTAGGGGAAACATGGTTTAGAAAAATTATTTCTTTTGCTTCCCCCAGACAACAGTGGATCAAATTAAGACATGGAAGCAGGCTAAACATGCTGATTATATTCTGCTGTAGTTACGCATCTTACTAATTCTACTCATGATTATAAAAGGATGTTTCATTGTTCACTATAACTGTTATCTCAAGAAGAGTCTGTCTACAATTTTATATTTGGCATCATTTTCATTACTGTTGTTACAAAGTGTGTACAATATTGTCTGTATCCAGCTTGTATAGGGCATGTGTCTGTGCTTGCTTTACCCTTTTTTGAGTTTATAAAGTTGCTATACAAATGCAAGAAAAGATGTTCAGGTATCTTTGAATGTGGTTGCTTAATCTAATTACATAGCCCCCAAAGTTTTAGCATACAGAGGATGAAGGTATCAGCTCTATTAACACATAACATCTTAAATGTTAATACAGGCATTTTAAAAGCCTTCAGTGCAGTATTGGAATGCTGACACTTCTGTCCCAGTGGCTCTGTGGAGCAATGGGGAAGACTATGAATATCTGGGCAAAGCCAGATACCACTGGGGACTCTGCAGGGAGAAGGCACAATATAGCTGGGAAATATAAATGAAATGTCCCTTCCATAGAGAACAGGAAGGACCTTCGTGGTAGGACCACCATGAAGCAGAAGAGAGAAAGGAAATATTACAGCATCACCTAAAGACAGGCTTTCCACAGTATACAGAGTGTAGGACACCTAGAACAGGCTGTGACTGTTCTGTAACGCAACAATTACTTGTAGTCTATGTAGAGTATCAGTAAAGACATTCCAAGTTAGTTTTCATAATCTTTAAAGCTTATTCTGTGCTTTGCTACAGTATCTTTAATAAAATACTCTTACAAATCTGCTTATTATTCTCATTTAATTCCATCTTATACCTGAGTTAATAACAGTCCTGCCAACAGGGTGAGGTTCCAGTTACCACCTGCTTCATCTGCTCCTGCGTTTTTCCCATTCACCTGCTAATGATAAGGGGGAAAACGGAGATGAGTAAAAGTCAAATAATCATAGGAATAAGAAAATAAGAAAAAGCTATAGCACTGCTACAGTTCAATTATTATAAAAAATATCTTCACACTAAGCATTTAAGTAAATCTGAGAGATGAATCCCATTATATTGATCACTGAGTATGAAGTATTGGTCTTTGCCTGTGTTTACAGTACACCATTTCCCTTAAGATTTATCATAATTTTCCAGCTTTACAGTTACTGCCAATAATTACAGTATGTTGTTTTAACCCCATCACAGCAACTTTAGATAAAATTCTGTTTTCATTTATTCACCCCCTGGACTATATAGAGTATCCTTTTTATATCTTCAAACAAGACCAAGCAGAGTCCAAGTACATGAAAAGACAAGATGAGAATTCAAAATAATCCTGGTGATCTGAAAACATAAGATATTATATAATAGGAGCAAGGGCAAGCTGAAATTGTAAGTTGTGCAGGTAAAGGAATGGGTGCTTAATTGTACAGAATCACAGGATGGTGTGGGTTGGAAGGGACCTTAAAGATGATGTAGTTCCAACTCCCTGCCATGGCCAGGGACACCTTACACTATCCCAGGTTGCTCAGAGCCCCATCCAGCCTGGCCTTGAACACTTCAGGGATGGGTCATCCACAGCTTCTCTGGGCAATCCCTTCCAGTGCCTCACCACCCTCACAGTGAAGAATTTCTTTCTTATATCAAAACTAAATCTACCCTTTCGGTTTCCATTGAAAAGAACTGATGTGTCATTTTGGATCAGATTCTGAAAATGAGGCTGCAGCACCCTGCTGTTGCAAATAAAGGTAAAAACTGAAATGTCTAGCCTGGGGTGTAATCTGCTCCTTCAGAACCACTAAGGTGCGAGCTGGTGGGTTTTGATCATAGCACTTGAAAACTAAGATACAAGGTGCACGCAGAGAATCCAGGAGAAAGCAATGAATGTCTGGAAACTGAGAAAACTTTGCTTCTGAGCACAGGTTGAGTGATTTTAAGTCATTTTACAGAAGAGATGGTGGAGGGAAAACACAGTGATTTTCATATATATAAAGGCTGGTTGCAGAGGAAAACAGCACAACTGTTTCTCATATCCACAGTCAATATGAATAAAAATAATTGCCTTAAATTGCAAGAAAGGGGATTTTGGTTAAACACAAAAATGAGACTAAATGACCTATGGAGGTCCTTTCCTGATCTGATTCTAAGATTTCTTGCAAACTTTCTGCTTTAAGGTCACTTGCTTATGACTGTCAGTAGAGCTGGCACTGGCTGCAAGCCAAGGAGGCTGCAGTTATAGGAAAGGAATAAAGAACCGAGTCCCTAAAATGCACAGCACACCAGTTTATCTAGTTAGCACTACAGATACTAACCTCAGCTTTTAATCATGCCTCAGCAAGCTGTCAGAAGTCTATGTAAATAAACGCGCTTTAAAACCACTTAATTATAAAATAATTATTCCTTGAAACATCAAGCAGTAGTTTAATCAGTGTTGACAACTTCCATGATTTTATTGAGTCTAATCAATCTGAGGCAGCCTGGTTGGGAGATGATCAGCTATTTTATTTATTAAAAAAAAACCAAACGAAAGCTTAGATCTGCCAATTACATGGAAAATCCTAGAGGTGTAATCTGAACAAAGCCAGAAGCTGAATAAAGCCACATATGTTTTTTAAGCTCATAATTTCAAACTAGGTTTATAATTTTAGGATATCTGACTCATGATTTTTGAACTCCTGGTTTGGCAGTATGAAATTACAGTGCCCTATATTCTGCTGTTCTGAATACTTTCATGGTACTAATCATGCATTTGTGTAATTTGCCAAAAACATGTTATACAGATTTGCAGAACTCTACTTGTTATGCACAAAAACAAAGGAGCACTTATTTAAGGAAGATTATGCCTTTTAAATTAACAAGGAGCAGCTGTGCACAAAACCTGGAGGTACATAAATACAAAAGAAGTTACATAGTTCCCCCCACATAAATACAATTCTTAGTGCAACAGCTTGTCAGAAGGATCTTGTCGTTTCATACACTGGTAGTTCTTGTCTGAATTCCAAGTACTAGACAAACATTTGCAAATATAAATGAGATGAAGAATTTCAGTGATGAAAAAGTATTATAAAATATTATTCGTTCTTTGAACAGCAGTTGCTTGGACTTTCCTGAACTGATTGCTGTATTATAAAATAATTCATTCTCATCAATCCAATCTGACTTACGCAATTTTCTGGGTAGTTTTTCTAGGGAAATGGATACTAGGAAAATGGATATGAGGGAAATGGATACCAGAATTTAAGGTCTTCTGACTGTCAAACATGAAGAGACCATTCATTGCATTTCAAATTTATTGTAATGATCCAAATGGCTGATGTCTGATTGAACTGTAACTTGGGTTTTTACAGTATTTTTATACTGTATTGCCTTACGAAACGTGTGGAGGGAAAAAATCTTACCAAGATAAAGATAAGGGTTGAGTTCTCAGTTCTGCTCCAGATACTGAGCTCTTGCTTCACAGACAAAATCTACATATGTTCATTTCTGGCCGGGTGGTGTAATGGAGAATAGCCTACAGCGTGTTACGTAACGCTGCCAAGCAGGAGACACGGGTGCATTATCGATCCTAAACACAAACAAACGGATCAGAAAGGGGCCTGCCGCTTCCAGAGGTGCCAGCTTGCTTTTCTGGAAGCTAAAGCAGGATTCAGGATGGGGGAATAACAGCAAGTGTTTTGTTAAAGCGAAAAATCAGATTTGTGCTGAAGCCCTCCCCACAAAGCTCAGTCTTTAATTTCCGAACCAGTTGGTTTGGCTCACCTGTAACATGACCGCATATGAAGCAACATAAAAGAGAATCATGTGTCTCTTCCCATATGAGAGGATGACTGCACGGATGAGTTGCTTCACAAACTGCTGACAAACAGCAGGCTGGTAATAGCTCTGCTGAGAAGAGAGAATAAGCCTAATGAGGTTTCAGAGGTTGCTCCCTCTCATTAGACTGGACTTTCTCTAAGGACATCGGTAAGAGGCGATGGCAAGAACATCAAGTGAACTTCTGATTAGGAATGAAAGCTTAAAAAGCAGCTCAGACCTAGACACATTGTTGTATAAGAAGAAAACATCACCTGCATGCTCAGCTGAAAAAGAAATACTTCTCCAACAGGCTGAATGAAATACTTGGTAGCCTGAGTCCACAGACCGTTGGATTTTTCCTGAGAATGGCCACAAGTGTCTCATTTGCACCATTAGCATTAAAATGGTGTGCTCATACATTCCTCCAAGATCTTGTCTCCGAAATTACTACGGCGACACAATTCAAATGATGGAATAAACAGGGCCGAGGGAATACTCTCAGGGTGAGCAGTAATCCAGTCACTGTAACCATCTCTTTAGCAGGTTATCAGCACATCTGGGTATCGGGAAAACCACAGCAGGGCCAGACTCGTTATTGGGCCAGGGAACCCCCAAACAAGTGTCTACAGCTGTTGTACATATTCTGTGCCTGGGGTGATATAACACATACAGCTAAAAGCTTTGGGCCAAATTAATGAAATGTCACTTCTAAATCTGATAAAACCTGTTAGGTTACAGCTATACTTAAATGAGATGTCAAATGAATTTTTCTGCAAAGACTGCTTATTGTGCTAGTCAGTATTGTTGTGTTATTTCTTACTCCATTTGTTCTTTCCACCTTTTGTTTCTGTACGTATGTTTTTGGGGCAGGAACCCTCTTTTTACTCTGGAATAACAAGGTCTGAGTTTGTAGTGCAGCTACCAAAGCAGGGTTCTTGTGCAGTACTGATGTTCCTAAGGGACAGTTCTCACGAGGGCACAAATAATAAAAAGCACCAACTTTTCAGATGAAATGGAATTTATCAGCCACCTCTCTGTGTACTGCTCTGGCATTTCTCCCTGCTCCATATAACACAATCAACTGAATGAAGCAGCAACGAATTACAGGAAGAGATGGTTCAGTGGTGAATCAGCCACTGGTCTAACTACAAGAGAAACCGACACCCTTCCCATCAAAGAAATAGGCACACAGTGTACACAGAGCAGCTCCTGTCGGAGGTGGGGACAGGCGATGCTTTCCATTTTCCACTGACTCCTTTTGGATTTCTCCAACCTCAGAACCCGTGTGAAAAAAAACACACAACACCAGGATCTGTGGAAGAACAATAGTTAGTTAAGCATGTGCGATATTTATGGTCAGAAATCAAAGCTCTTCCACCTCCAAACTACATACACACCTTACACAAAAGAGGTGGAGCCCTCGTGTCTTATAAGAAAGGGTTTGAAAAGCGCACTGATGGGAAGAGGGATGTTCTTGATGGGGAATTACAGTGCCTGCAACAATCGTGTGAGTGCCAATCACTCCGGGAAAGGCTGTAACATGTTTTTCTACAGGGTTCTGCTGCAGCTGAGGGGCAAAATGCAAGGCGATTTAATTATACAGCGAATTTAACCCTTCTCTCACGTAACTTGTAAAGTCCAAGGGCAAGTAGGCTTTTAGTAACACTTTTAAAAGCAGCCACTGAAAAGGAGAAAGACTCCCTGGCTTAAAAAAAGAAAGAGAACTCAGGACGGTGTTTTGCCCTCTGCATTACGAGCGGAATATTTTGAAGTGTTTGCCTCAAAGTAAGGAGGAGTAATTTGGAGGAACGATTTGGAGGAACCGCAGCAGATTTCCATGTTTAATGTATTTTTATTTTTTTTCCCCATCAAAGCTCTCTCCCAGCTCCGGGTTAATAGCTCCGCAGCCTTTGCCAAACGTGGGCGTGACGGCACCTCAACATTAGCACAGCAGACAGGAATCCGGAGGCGTGTCAGGGATGGTCTCGGGCAGGGACACGGCCCCCAAATCCCGCACTGCTGCCATCGCCATCCCGCTGCAGGGGTGGAATTCCCGGAGTTACGGAATTGGAATAGGAGGGGACAGCCCGGTGCCACCCCCGCCCTCAGACACGCTCCCCTCAGGAATCTCCCCCCACTCCCCTCAGGAATCCCCC
>VXBX01003777.1:6777-46763 GCA_013400415.1 Scytalopus superciliaris | reverse complement strand
GGCGGGGGCGGCGCGGGCGGGAACACGGACAGAGCGCGACAGAGAGCCGACACCATGTCTGCCAAAGGGCCGGCCATCGGCATCGACCTGGGCACCACGTACTCCTGCGTGGGCGTCTTCCAGCACGGCAAGGTGGAGATCATCGCCAACGACCAGGGCAACCGCACCACGCCCAGCTACGTGGCGTTCACCGACACCGAGAGGCTCATCGGGGATGCCGCCAAGAACCAGGTGGCCATGAACCCCACCAACACCATCTTCGATGCCAAGCGCCTCATCGGCCGCAAGTTCGACGACCCCACGGTGCAGTCGGACATGAAGCACTGGCCCTTCCGCGTGGTGAACGAGGGCGGCAAGCCCAAGGTGCAGGTGGAGTACAAGGGGGAGATGAAGACCTTCTTCCCCGAGGAGATCAGCTCCATGGTGCTCACCAAGATGAAGGAGATCGCTGAGGCTTATCTGGGGCGCAAGGTGCAGAACGCCGTGATCACGGTGCCGGCGTACTTCAATGACTCCCAGCGCCAGGCCACCAAGGATGCCGGCACCATCACCGGCCTCAATGTGATGCGCATCATCAATGAGCCCACGGCAGCCGCCATCGCCTACGGCCTGGACAAGAAAGGCACCCGAGCCGGAGAGAAGAACGTGCTCATCTTTGACCTGGGAGGGGGCACTTTCGATGTGTCCATCCTGACCATTGAGGATGGGATCTTTGAGGTGAAGTCCACGGCTGGTGACACCCACCTGGGTGGGGAGGACTTTGACAACCGCATGGTGAACCACTTTGTGGAAGAATTCAAGCGCAAGCACAAGCGCGACATCGCCGGCAACAAGCGGGCGGTGAGGCGGCTGCGCACGGCGTGCGAGAGGGCCAAGCGCACCCTCAGCTCCTCCACGCAGGCAAGCATTGAGATTGACTCCCTCTTCGAGGGCATTGACTTCTACACCTCCATCACCCGTGCCCGCTTCGAGGAGCTCAATGCTGATCTGTTCCGTGGCACCCTGGAGCCCGTGGAGAAGGCTCTGCGAGACGCCAAGCTCGACAAGGGCCAGATCCAGGAGATTGTGCTGGTGGGTGGCTCTACTCGTATCCCCAAGATTCAGAAGCTGCTGCAGGACTTCTTCAATGGCAAGGAGCTCAACAAGAGCATCAATCCCGATGAGGCTGTGGCTTACGGTGCTGCCGTGCAAGCTGCTATCCTCATGGGAGACAAGTCTGAGAACGTGCAGGATCTGCTGCTGTTGGATGTCACCCCTCTGTCCCTGGGCATCGAGACAGCTGGGGGAGTGATGACTGCTCTCATCAAGCGCAACACCACCATCCCCACCAAACAAACTCAGACCTTCACCACCTACTCAGACAACCAGAGCAGTGTCCTGGTCCAGGTGTATGAGGGCGAGAGGGCCATGACAAAGGATAACAACTTACTGGGCAAGTTTGACCTCACAGGCATCCCCCCAGCACCTCGAGGGGTCCCCCAGATCGAGGTCACTTTTGACATCGATGCCAATGGTATCCTGAACGTCAGCGCCGTGGACAAGAGCACGGGTAAGGAGAACAAGATCACCATCACCAACGACAAGGGTCGCCTCAGCAAGGACGACATTGACCGCATGGTGCAAGAGGCAGAGAAGTACAAAGCAGAGGACGAAGCGAACCGGGATCGGGTGGCAGCCAAGAACTCCCTCGAGTCCTACACCTACAACATGAAGCAGACGGTGGAGGACGATAAACTGAAGGGAAAGATCAGTGACCAGGACAAGCAGAGAGTGCTCGACAAGTGCAAGGAGGTGGTCTCTTGGCTCGATCGCAACCAGATGGCTGAGAAGGAAGAGTACGAGCACAAGCAGAAAGAGCTGGAGAAACTCTGCAACCCGATCGTCACAAAATTGTACCGGGGAGATGGAGGGGCAGGGGCGGGCGGCTCCGGCGGCCCCACCATCGAAGAAGTAGATTAAAGAGGACTGAAGCATAGACTGGTTTATGGACAGTCACTCCATTCTTTGCTTTGGTTTTTTTTTTTTTGTTTTGTTTTTGTTTTTTTTTCCTAACGTTTAAGGAAAACGTCCTTGCCGATAACAGAGTTTATTCTGTTGGGTGTGTATAAAGGCAGATCTGTCAGCTTGGTTTTGATAAGAGGGAAGGCACGTCCTGCTTTATAAGGTTAGTAATAGACAAATTTTGTTAATTCAGATACAGCTGTTTGTACTCTGGATGTTTGTCTCTGTCTCTCCTAAAGTAACCACTCGGCTGTTGCAGTTGACAAGTTTCAAGTTATGCATGAAAATCTTTACAGAAAAGTAAAAGAGAAAATGCCAAATTAGGCTTCTGGAAATTTTGGTAATAAATAAAATGTATTTAAAGCATAAATCTATCCTCCTCTCTGTGAAGGGGCAGTAGTGGGATGGGGGTGGGGGGGGGAAGGGAGTTAGGAAGACTTTTGTGGCAGTGTCTGTGTCTCCTGGCACCTGCCCTGCTGGGGGGGTGGTGGCAGTGATGCAGGGGGGTGTCAGGCTCTGAAGGGGTGGCTGGTGCCCCCTAAGCAGCAGTGGGAGATTGCACAGGGAGCCCAGCCTGGGCTGGGAGTGGGGAAAGGGATGTTGGTGTCACAGCCTCCAAACCCTGTGGTCCCCAGCAGAGGGAATGTGGTCCCCAGCGCTGCCACTAAGGCAGGGAAAAGCTCCCCAAAGGTGCGGGTGCTGGTTTTGGGCAGGACCTGCTCTCACCCGCAGCTGGTGTCAGGCAATGCTGGCTGTGTGTGTGTGGCTGGGACAGAACAGCGGGGAAATGAGGACAACAGGAATAGTCTTGCCTGGCAGGTGGTGGGGCTCGATAAAACAGAGCCCGGTTTGTGGGCAGCTGCACCAAGTGCTGAGTTATTCTTGGGTCTCTTGTGTGCGTACTGAGCTTTCAATACTTCGCTTGAATGTGTTTTTTCCACCTCTTAAGACAATCAAAAGCAGAGCCGGGCAAGGACACCCCCAGAGCTGGGAGTGCTGAGTAAGGAGCCGGTTTGCTGGACTTAATAGAATAGGCAAAATCTGTAGTAGTTAAACTTGTCTGGCTCTGCTGCAAACTGTCTGCAGAGCTCTTCATTTGGTTAAGAAAGCAAAGAAACCTCCGCAGGCAGCGTGGAGTCCGAGGCGCTGCGAGTTAATGAGCTCTCCTGCAGGATCCCGATGGCACGCACATTTCGGGCTGGCTTGTCCTTTAAGGGAAGAAACTGCGCAGCTTTGGGCAGCTGGAGGGAATCGGCCGCCGTGTTTTGGTTTGTTGCTCGTTTGTATGTCGGGGTGTTGCTGTCCCGGGAACCGCGGTGGGTCCTGCCCTGCCAGCCCTCCCTGCTGCAAAGAACTTTTAGGACTCTGATTCCTTAAACTTGTAGGTGATGTATATTTAAAAAAAAAAAAAAACAAAACACCAACAATCCCCCCCAGCAAAACTATCAAAAGTAGTTTGTGACAAGAGGGCAGACAGAAATAAACTTGTTTGGTGTTTAATAATCAGCATAGATGTAATACTCTGGCTTACTATGTGGATTCTGCTCAGCTGTTTTTCCAGGGCACTGTCTTGTGGGTTTCTCTTTCCTGCCTAGAGACGGGTTGCAGTTGTCACGGGGGGAATGTGAGGCTTGTAAAAAGCTTGTTTGATCAGCTATTGTTGCAAACGATTCTAAACCACTTCAAGTTTACTGAATGGTTTGCAGGTAAATGGCAGTGCCATCACAGTGAGACTGGAGAAGTCACTTGCTCCAACTTCAGCACCTGCTCACGGTTCAGAAAGCTCTCTAAAGGCTGCAGTCAGGCTGGGTGCTGGTGGTGTTCAGGTACACAGCATTGTCCTGGCAGTCAGCCTCTTCATTTCCAGCCTGTAACATACAGAGGACCCCTGAGAATGAGAAGATACTGTGACTTTTTTTTTTCCCCCCCTAGGAACTAGTAGATAAATATGTTTATGAATAGGACTAGATTATCTGTAGGTGAAAAGTTGTTGCTGCAAACTGTAATACTCTGTCATAAACAATCTTTCTAACTGAAATCCCCCTACCATGGGATGGCAATAAGGATTAGCTGGTGCCTGTTTTCATTCTAAATACAGGTTAACTCTTCTTTCTATTGACCAACTGGTAATTGCCCTTGCCGCATAGTTTCCTTTACTTTTCAGCCCTTGGTTTGCATTCCTCAGCGTCACTTCCCAGTTATTAAACACAATTTTTTGTTATTTAAGTGTATTGCAGAGCTAATGTAGCTAAATGTGCACAGCAGTTTGTCACACACCCATGCTGTTGTCTGTCCCTCCCCTCACCTCAGCCACTGCTTCAGCAGTGGGGCAGGCAGGGAAAACAGACCATGGAAGTGGAGTCCCCATCCAGACGGTTAAAGTACCCCAAGGGCTGAGGACAAGAACAGGTTCACACTGGGATAATTGTTTTGTTTTTTTTTTCTTACACACCTAGACAGTGTGTGGAGTTTGTAAAGGATTGGAATCTTCTGCTGACTTACAGGCTTTGGAAAAGATTTGAAGTCTTGAGGCACAAAGTAGCCTTTCAAGTATGTGAAGAACACCCCAGAACGCAAGGGCCAGAAAAGTTGAAGGGCTCAGAGCTGGATTCCTTGCATTCATTCACTTAGTTTATAAAACAAAGAAGAACTTTGAGTTGATTTTCAGTATGGTGTAGTTACCATGGAGTGAACTCTGATGCTGTTAGTGGAAACTTCCCACTGACTCCAATGGGTCTATATTCCTCCCACCCCCTCCAGTTGCTTAAAGAAATAAAATAAATTTCCCAAATGCTGCTCCTCATTTGCAAATAGGTGCATTTGGTGTGTACATGTTGTTCTGGGGAGTAGTTCCACATTCCAAATGAATTTGGAAAAGCCAGGAAAGCAATCTTGTCTAAAATCTGCAGTTTCATTGCTTTTGCACCCAGTGTGTCTCATCCTTTGGGCTGTCCTGACTCACAGGGAGAGCCAGCTGCTCCTGTCAAAATCATGGGCCTGGGTTCCTGAGCTTTGCTGTTCTCAAACAGAACTGTAGCAAGAACATAAAGTGGTTGTAACTTCCTGGTGCTTGTGCAAGTGCTCTATTAACTTTTGATGGTTCCATATATTCGCTGATTGAGTTTGGATGGTATTGTTTCTAATAGAGGAACACCCATAGTATTAATCCTGGAGAATTTAATCACCCAAATTAAACACTTTAAGTGCCTTAGCACCTTGCTCACAGTGCATCCAGGTGCGGAGTGATGCAAAGCCATCCCTCCTGTGTGTGATGCAGGGCAGGTCCTGCAATTCCCTGCCACCGCTTTGCAGGGGAGAGGGAAGAGCCAAAAAAAAAGACAAAGCCGAAAGCATTGCTAAAATAACGTGCCTTGTGAGAGCCCTGGGAGGGAGCTGAGGACAGGGGAGCTGTCTGAGGGCAACCCACTCTGGAGCTGGAAAGTTGAGATGTGCTTGGACAGGCTGTGTCCACCCATGCGGCCGGGTGAGTCAGCCCGTGTGTGCCCGGCCGCCTCCAGAGCGTCTGTTTGAAGTTCTGCAGAGGGCTGAGCAGACAGGCTGCAGCCCTGCTCATCCCTTGTGATGCCATCTTAAAGGCAGGAATGAATATATCCCAGCAGCCTGCCTTTTATCTCTTGGGAGACACTGCGTGGAGCCCTGCAGGCTGGGCAGCGTTTCTCTTGGGAGCTGCCTGTCATTTGTTTGAAAGGTCCTCCTTGAAGGTCTGGGGCTCTGTGGGGTGCAGCCAAGGAAGGAGCTGCAGCATCTCAGGGCTGCACCACATTTTCCCCATTTTGAGCCACTCCTGCAGATACATGTGAGGAAAGGGAAGAAAGGGAAAAATTGTTCAGGAAATTCACATTTCCAGTCTTGGAACCCACATTTAAATGCAAGGCATCACATTAAAAAACATGCTCTTACACCCAGCATGCATGCTTAACTTTGAAGTTCGCTTTTTCAGTCTTGTCAATGTGTTGCAAGGTAATAGCATTTCCAGCTCTGCTTATTTCAAAGGTGCTCCTCATTTCTCCTCCCTGGCCCTGTGCCTGGCATGAGTTTCCATTTCTGTGTCCCTTTAGAGAGCACAGGGTGGTCTAATCTCTGCTATGCCAGGGACACTGCACCTTGGCACATGAACACTCTGTGATATTAAACCAGCAAAGCATGTGGATGCTCTTACAGCAGCAAAATTATGTTCTCTAGTTGTTCATCACAGGAAAGTTATCACCCCTCCCTACCCCACAGCGAAACAAGTTATGCTAGTAAAGCTTCTTTAGCACACCTATGTGGGTCAGGTATCACATCTCTCCACCACTCTCATCCACGTATTTATGCAGGCAGAAGCCTATAGCATAGACCTGCCTCTAGAGTAGATTTTGCTTGCAGCAGCGTGCTGATTATAGAGTTGGGCAGGCCAGCATTTCCAGATACAACAACATATTTCACTTCCACATATGAAACAGCAGTATTAAAACCCCCTGATCCACCCTTGCATGACCTATTTGCCTTTACTCTCTCCTGCATCAGTAGGGTGGAGACAGAGACGAGCTGGTTCCTCTTGTCATCCCAATAACAGCACCAGCCAGGAATTTTAGAGAGGGAAGAAATTTCCCTTTAAGGCTCAAACACCTTTTTTTTTTTTTTTTGGTAGTCTTAAACAAAACTAAGAGCGTTGGAAATTTTTGCTCTTTTTCCACTACTGAAGGTATTTTCTCACGCCATTCAGGAATTGGTTTTTTGTGTGTTGGCCTGTGCAAAAGTTGACATATTTCTTTGAAAGCCACGTTTATTTCTCATTTGGCAGACTCCTTATTTCCCTGCTGCAGACCTCATTCACATGTTTGCAAATGTACCAACACAGCCTGGTTAAAGACAACTGATGCTGGCGAGTCCTTAGCCTTACCCCCAGCACTACAGGTGGGAGATCACTAAATTTAAAATTCTAATAAGCTAAAAAGTCTGTGTAATACAGAAAAAACTAGAAGTGGTGTTCTCTGCTCTAATTTCCTTCAAACCTCACAGAGCTGAATAGAGAAGATCCTGTTTGTAGTACTACTGTTGTAGTACTTTTATATTAAATTTTCATTTCCCACCACCCCTGCTAATTCTACAGGAGGGAATGGTTATTATATCCTGAGAAGAACTAGAAACTAGGCTATGGCATATTTTGCATGGATTTCGGAGCACCTCAGAATACAGAATCACAATCCAAAATTTGAAAGTACCTGTTGAATGTGAGGTACATTTCACTACTTCTTCCCTTCTGCCAGGGGCACCTTAATAACTAAAGGTTGATTGTTGGGGCTGTGTGAAAAGGCCTGACAACTGCTCCTGTTCAATAATCTCACCTGATAGAAGCACACAGAGGGAGTAATGGCACGAGGATTGCAGTGAAAGAATGCACAGCTGTTTTTTCTGACTTCCCAAAAGCAGCCTGTGTGCCTGTGTGTGGTGCTGGGCAGCTGTTGCTTCCTGAGTTCCCTTAGACCCTTGGTCTGGGCTCAGGAGCTGATTCTGCCTGTGCCTCTCAGACACCTTTGGCCAGTTTGCTGCTGTGGGTGTGGTTGTGAGGCCACAGGGCTCTGATTCGGGGGCACAGCTGGTGTTGCTGTCCCGGGAAGATGAAGATGTGAGGTGGACTTGGTATGTCTCCAAAAGTTACAGTGCAGCTTCCTAACCTCCCTTTGTTTTGGATGGTCCAAGGAGTGCACAGAAATGCAGTGTGGATACTGAAAACAGTGCAAATTGCTGAGAACGAGGAATCAGGAGCTTCAGCGTTGCACAAATCTGAAGTGAAAAACCACACCAGTGTTCACAGTGTTGTGCCTAAGGATAGTATTTATTCCATTCATATGGCATGATCCTGCTTTTAATGAGCAGGCAAGAGTACTTGGCAGGTAAGTGGCATAGTCATGGACAGTATTAGCTACTGTGAAATTGAATTCTGTCCTTGTGTGTCCAATACAAACAGCAGTGTGCACACATGGAGTCTAATATTCCCAGAGGAACCAGGGCTGACATTAAACTGCCCCTGGGAAAATAGGAGGAAATTAATACGGTGGGTATGGAAGACAGAGTCTTGACACAGCAAGAAGAAACAAGAGGCAGAGAAGAGGTGGATGACTGGATGGTGAATCAGTGATATTTTTGTTGAGTTTATGCATGTGTTTATTTTCTGGGTGTGATATCCAAACTAAACATTAGATATACCTAAAGAATGGGTACATGTACATATACATACTGTTGAGTGTTCCCAGCTACTGGGATGCCCATGGACACACAAACCACCACAAGGAACAACACTGGAAGAAGCCTATTAAGGGTGCAAAGTCAGTTGTTCAGAATTATGGCAATTGTAGCAAGCTTATTTCTTGCTTTCTTTGTGTTTATGTCTCATAACCCAGTTTTTAGTTATGCATTAAGAGGTTTTTAAATTTTTTTTCTTCTGCAGAGCACCTGCCTCAGTCAGTGCCCACAATGGGCAGCACAAGCTCTTAGAAAGTAGTATTTTGTGGTTCAGCATACACATTATTTACTGTCTGCTGTCCAGCCCCAGCTCAAAAGAAGACTTATCACTTAGGGGGCGGCCTGTGGAGCTCATCACCATCACATCTTGAGTGCTCCACATTATCCATAGCTTTCCACTCCTGAAATGTGTATAGTTCCTGCAGAAAGAAGGTGATAAATCAGTTGAATGCCATGTATATATTATGGGGTCTTCCACTGGAAGTGCCAGGGAGCTGTTTTTTTCAGAGGGCTTAGTGTTATGCACTTCTTGGACTGTTCCCATTCAGTCACAGCTGTGGATACTGAATCCAGCATTTCAAACTTCCATGAAGCCAGGGTTATGGTAAGGGACTATACTCTCTAACACTGATGTCTGTCCTACCCCTGTACTGGGCCAGAGATGATTCTGTCCCACCCTCCCCAAATCCCTTCTGGATTTGTCTTCATTTTCCCCCAGTTCACCCATCTGCTGCACTGATTCCCAGGCGTTGCCCACCTGCCTAACCAGCTCTGTCCTTAGTTCTCAGTCCCAGTCTTTGCATCCACAGTTGTCCTCAATGTAGATAATTCTCAGTCTTAGCTTCTCCCCATCTTTCACCTGGACTTTTTGTGGCAATATTCCACTCACTCCAGTACAGCCGAAGGTTTGTCTCCGCTGCCTCCTGCACCTCAAACACTGACACAGGTAGCCCTGAGTATCTGCAACACATCCTTTATTTTTGCCACTTCTTTTAGCATGACTTTTGCTGGAGCCAAGGTGAGCTGGTGATCTTCTGAGGCTGATGACAGCCCCACTCTCTAAAAGTGAGTTGATGAGCCACCAGTTCCATCCGTCCCCCTTTCCCTTGAGCCTATTTCTATAGTGCTGCCTGGCTGCCATGGATGAGATCTGAGGTTGTTCCCAAACCTGCTTCTCTCATCCTCTTAAATATGTAACTCGGCTGCCAAGTCGTGGATATGTACTTGGCAGCCAGCAATAGCAACTGGAAACACAACATACACAATACGATTGTCAAAATAAAAAGAGAGAGATGGCTGTACAGATCAGAGCCAGAACTGAGTTTTCAGGCTGATTTGAGATTCTTGCTTAGCTATCCATGAACTGATTGTGCTTGCATGAATAAACCTTTAAAGAGCACCTACAGGAGAAAAGATGCCGGGTTTGGAAGGCTTTGGAAACGGAGGAGGTTAGGCACAGGGTGCTTAGTGGAAATTTTCTTCCCCCACAATGTGTTGTTCATTTGTTCTTCCCATGGGGTCATGAACACCTCGGTGTTGCTTTCAGTATTATTTTCCCTGGTTGGAAACTATTGCAAAAATGAATGATGCCATTTTTAAGAGGAGAAAGCACAGGAAATGTTCCTTCTGTCTTACTGGACTGATCTGTCCCAAAGTCTTAGGTATTTTCATGCTTTCAGAAGACACACTGGCCTAGCACAGCCCCATTTTCCTAGGCTGTGGCTGGTGTTCACCTCACAGCTGACCTGGTTTGCTGAGAGGTGTGGTCCTCCCCCTGTCCCTTATATTTATCTGCATGTCCACTGGCCCTTCTCTGGTTCCACCACGGACTGATGTAAAATGCTAACTCAACAGAAAGATTCTCATTTATTTTTGCTGGGTGATTATTTTTGACAGTTTAGGGAGCCACCTTGCTGTGGGGTCAGAGAAAATACAGAATCAACACAAAGATAAATGATGGGAAAACTTCCATGGGACCAAGAATACTTCTTCCATCAACAACTGGCTCTGAGGCTGGATTAGGTGTGACATGAAACCTCACCCTTCATGGGGACTTGACTTTTATTGACAAAAAGTGCTTTTGTCAACATAACTTGTACCAGTTTTGGGTGTGATCGAAGCAGCATCAGTTATCCACAACAGTGATCCACTGTCAATAACTTGTGAGAGATTCTCTGCTTGCAAAAGCAAATGCTTCACAATATCCCAGAGGTTCCAAACCTCAAAACCATTCCCTAGAGTGGCCTGCCTTAGCGTGTGGGAATTATTTCCAGGTGCAACTTCCAAATCTTCAGCTGATGGTTCACATAGCTACGTTATGTTACATGTTTGTGACCTGGCTTTTAAATCTTGTGAAGTCTGAAGCTAAAGTTTGTTTAATGTTCAGAGTGCTGTACAGACATAACTGTCAATAACAGAGGGACCAGGACCAGCTGCCCTCACTGCTGCCAGCCCTGGGAAAAACAGGAAAACCTTCACAACTCCCAGCCATCAAAGCCACAGTAAACCCAGATGGGCGGCCATGGAGATGTTATTGCATGGAAAACACTTCATTTCCCTGTTTGTACTAAAATGTTACCCAGGGAAGCTGCTTAGCAGGGCTGGGAAGGATCAGAGGACACTGGCCATGAGTCCCAGTCCACAGAGCAGGCTGAAGGGGGGTTACATGCTGGGATCTGTTGTTCCCAGGGGACAGCAGACTGTCACCGGGATACGGCCGTAAACAGTGTCACCTTATCCCCTTCACTGCTGGCAGCCTCCCAGGCAGCACCGTCCCATCTGTGAGTCTCCCTGCCTTTCCCAGCTCCATCCTGTTGCTGCTGCCCATGTCTGCCTGTGCAGCAGATCCCAAGGGCCACAGGAGGACCCATGGAAGGGCAGGGACCTGTCCCACAGCCCCAGACAAGGGCAGCCATTCAGCCATTGGTACGAGTGAGAAGCAGGTGAGATGCATTTTGGAGACACAGGAGCCGAATTTCCTCCTTCTTTTGGTGCACTGGTAGGTCTTGCTGTGCTATATTACCACCTTTTCTGTTTTTCTTTCTTGGTTCATAATCCCTAGTGTGTAACACAAAGGTACAGCATTTGCATGGGCCTTTTCATCCGAGAGCTGTAAAACACTATTAGAAAGCTGGAACCGAAGACTGGAACAGACCAGTTGAAATAACCACTTTTTGTCAAAGGATTAGAGCCATGGTTTCCTAATATTCATCCCTGCGGTCTAACCATCACATGGCTGCTGACATGAAATTATTCTGTTGTCCCATATCCAGGCTCTACTACCAAATTAGATTGAGTAAGAATTTGTGAGAGCCTTGTGGCTGCCTGGCTGAATGGTGCCTGGCAAAAAGTCACAGGAGGCCTCAAAGTTTCGCTCGGTTTAAATTTGTAGGCAGAAGAATTTCAGCAATAAGAGTCATTTTGCTTTAAAGGTGACCTGCAAATAATAGGTAAGGGTTTGCAAGTCTCTCTTATTAATTAAGAAAGACTAATAGAACTCGTTTATTTCCAGAGGATATTTTTGTTTGGAATTTTAAAAAAATACAGATGCTGTAAAGTGCTGTTACTAGTAGTTTTGTCCAGTGTCCCCTGAAGAGTCTGTCTGGTGTTTCTTTAAAGTTGTTAGAATACCAGGAATGTGCACAATATATTCCATTTTTAAATAAAGGTTTCCTTTCTCCCGATACTTACATATTACAATTACATATATATTATATAAAAAATGCAAAATAAATGTACTATTTAATGGATGGCTCCATTTGATTTCTCAGTCTTCACTGATTCACTGGGAATCAGAGAATTGATGTTCCTTAGCAAACTTTCAATTATTTATTCATAACCTGAGAGACAAAAAAGGAAAAACACACATTTTGCTTTCTTGCAATGGCAACCTTTGAGAACTTCTGTTCAGATAACACACAGAAACAACATCTGGGCAAAAAGCAGACTGAAAAGTGATAAAAAGTGGTCCATATGCACAGGATTTCACCATAAATACTTAATTGGGCTGAGAACTTGAGCATAGATTTGTGACATGTACCCTGTATGCTGTTTTCTTGCAGATGATAAAACTAATAACACACTAAGTGTGTGGTACTGGAAAGATAATACTAACACCCTTGAATTTGCAGGGTGAAAGAATGATGCTCAGTTACAAATTATGCAGGTTTAGGCCTTGAATCTAGCATTTTTTTACGCAAGCAGCAACTGTGGGACAAATTCTTGCATCATGTTGATGGAGAAAATGAGAAATAGGCGTTTACTCCACACTGGTCTCAGTGTGGACTACAGGGGAACGGTTAAAAGTGTGTGTGAGTCCTGCTGTGTGTGAGAAATGTGCCACACAACGGGGCAGCAGTGCTGGACATGAGGGCCAAATGCCACCCCAGGTGTCCATAGGTGAGGGTCAGCAGCGTGATGTTCCCTGCTGCTGGTGTTCTGTGTGACCCTGAGCATGGTGAGCACCCTTTGGGTAGGCAGACCTTTGGGGAAACCACAGCTCTGCAGGGGAAAAAGTGCCCATAACTCTGCTTTGAATGTCTGGGGCAGTTGTGGGTTAGGACACCATCAAACCTTTTAAACCACTGGGGCAAAACCCCCCAACACCCAAACTAGACCCCCCTGCTCTCTTCTCAGTGGCAGGGAGTGGGTGGAGCGTGGCTGCAGTGGGTCTCTCACACCCTGCCCGATGCTGCCTCCTGCCCTGCTGGGCATTTTCCAAGCCTTTGTCACGGTGGAGCCAGGCCGTTCACCTCTCCCCTGGTCACACGGCTACTGCAGAAGCCTTTCATGGTCTGTGTCTCAGCAGCTTCAGCCAACTTCTCCCCTGGGCTTGGGAACGCTGCTGACTCTGCCCAGTGGCTCTCCAGGGAGAGGTGAGGGCTCCCTGGTGACCTCTGCCTGATCTGCTCTCAATGATCCCCAAGAAGAGCTCTGGAATGGAGCAGTTTGCACCTAAAATCTGCCCAAAGCCACTTGAGACACTTCTTTAAGTATTTAGGTGGCATAGTGCATATGTTGCAGGAGATAGAGCAGGAGGACCCCAGGAAACCCCCTTGTTCTTTGTGTCTGTTCTCGAAAGCAACACCTCACAGTGACCTCACCACAACCCAGATGCTTTGTCAGGGTCAACTAGAGGCCAAAATGGATATGACTTTATGTCCTGGGATGTCGACCTCTTCCTACTGCTGCTGGTAATTTAAAATCACACTACTGCATGCTCATACTTTGTATTTCAGCTCCAATCCAGCGACGGAGGAAAACCTTAGGGAAGGACAAAAATACTCGCTTTCAGGAAATGCATGTTAAGACATTAAAGAGGTATTTCAGTTCGACTGGCCTAGCTCAAAAAGAAACAAGATCATTTGTGTGGGAATATTTTCACCCATTGTCTGAGGATCATGTCTGAACAAAGCGCACGGAGCAGGAAGCCAGCTGTCATTTCAGCAGGGTGGATGAGTGGCCTGAACACAAAAACAGAGCCAGACATGCCTGGTGTTGAATGCTGGCTCAGGCAGTAGCCGGGTATGACTTTGGTAAAGTCATCCAGCATCTTTGTTGCTGTTTGCAGATCGCTCAGAACGAGGTAATAATTCTCATCTACTCCAAAGAGTGTTGTGAAGTAATTAATTCATCTGTGCAAGGCACTTCAAAGATTAAATTATTATTATTATTAATTTTATAAATTCACAGCATGGTATAGCTGACTTTCATCCATTACTTAAAACCTCTTTGATCTAAATAATGCAGTCGCAATTTATTATGTTAGCAACTAAAAGAGCAACTTCAGACATAACCTTAGAGGTGAAATGTCCTATTTCTCCCAACATCCTCAGCCTGGTTTGTAAGTCTAATAGCCGAGAGTTAGCTCAGGGTACCTGCCAAACACATTTCACTCCCTGTCCCTTTGAAACTGAGTGCAATGAGGAGAGTACATACCAGGTGGGTAATATTCTGAGACTGGAATTAGCACCGTGTCCTTGAATGTTATATTTTGGTCAACCATTAGCACCTGCCAGGATGATTGCAGTGCAATGCTCCCTGGAAAGAAGGCTGCCTGACAAAGGAGGAAAATTGCTGTCCAAGTGGGTACAACATGAATACATGACGTTGGGTGATGTCAAATGTGACTAATTGATGGAATTTCACATCAGCAAAGCGTTGCCTGTACGAGTCAGAAAGGTGGTTCTGCTGACACTAGCAGGTTTTTTTAGGAAATACTGTTTTTCTCCTCTGGATGCTTTCAGATGCTGTTTTGCTTTTGAAAGAAGCAAATGAGCAAACGCTGCCACTTGCAGCAGTTATAAGGTATGCCATGTAGAGTTTGCTTTGAGAATTCTGTGTGTGTAGCTGGTAGGGGGTGGGACCAGGGTGTTTGAGAAGCAAAATAGGAAATATTAGAGGTTTTGAATCTCTCATCTGTGAGGTTCAGTGGGAAACAGTGCCAAATGCATGTAGTCCTCAATGCGTGCGAAGAAATAATCCTATCACCTGTTTGAAAGCTTTCTAATCTGTTCTCTAAAGGGAGCAAAGAATTTGGGCTTAAATACCCAAAGTTGTTATCCATTTTACTTTCAGTTAAGTTCCATGTTAGCCAGGACATCCACAATGCTGCATGCACCAGGAGTGCTAATGTGACTGGCAATCTGTGCTGCCTTCCTGTGCTGCTGCTGTTCCCTTCAGAGCTAATATTTGATATAATGCAGCCCTTGAGCAGAGACTTTGTTCTTTGGTTAGTATCTGCAAAGCTGCAAACTTCACAGTGACCATTCTACCTTCTACTTAGGAATGAGAAACTGGATGAGTCCTTCATGGCCCGTGTTCTTCTAGCTATCTTTTCAACAGGAAAAAATTTCCCTGGAATTAAATCAGTGAGATTCTGCATATGAGCAGGGACTGCTTGCTATGTTGGCCCATTCTATATATAGAATACTACAGAGAAAGACTCCTAGGTCTCACCATTTATGCCTTTCCATCCCCTCATCCTCCATGCTCTTCAGGACACAGGCCCCTCTGGCTAAGGAGAGGGGGATTTTCTGGCAGGGTTGGAACCCCTGTTTGCCCCAGCCTTTCCCCAAGTGAGATGTGCTGATGTCCACTATGGCATCACAACAGTCTCCCTTTCAACATGGTGTCTGGGTCCAGCCCTGCTGCAATGGGGTCACCAAATAATTTGACTCCTCAAGGAAATGCTGCGATTTGAATAAATCATTACTTCTTCCACCAACATGGAAAATTTGTGTGAATGCCCTGGACCGAGTTACCATCCATCCCTTAGTGCCATTTCCGAGGAATAACATTAGCATTCAGTCATTTCTGCCTGCAAATAGTCACAACTGAGTCTGCTGGGTGTTAATTTGTGCTGTGGGTGACACTGCTTTAAGACTTCATTTCCAAATGCTTTGCAAAGCAGGTTTGGATGACTCTTAGGTGCTAGAAACATGTTACAACACGAGGAATATGTGCAAGGAAAGCAGTTCCCAAGTAAGGGTGTGTGACCACACTTGCTGCCTTGCAGAGTGCAAGTGGGGATGCCAGGGGAATAGCTCAGGAGCTGCAGCATTGGAGGGTTATATGTCTTGGGAGAAAGCACTGAGGAGTTACAAATTACGATGGTAAGAAACTTCAGTGATTTTCTGGAGTCTCTAATAATCTCTGTGGAGTGATTGACGATTTTCTTAAAGACACTTAATGATTGCTTACTTCACAGTTCACGAAGCCTTGATGTAAAGAGGGGCAGATTTATCTAGATTGAAGAAAAGAGTGTCGGAGAATTGGTGGTCTTAAGGAAATTAGTTGTTCTGCATACATAGACAGGTGTTTCTCTCATTGTGCAAGGAATAATTCATAAATAAAGAAAATCATCAGCACAGTTCAATACACAAAGGTCCCAGACACAGTTGAGGTGCTCTGGGTTGCAGTTTACAAAACAATCCCTTTGCTCTTGCCTGATAAAGGACAAGGAGGTCCCTCCATGGGTCATGACACCTCATGATGGCTCATATCATTGACTGGTGTGGCAAATGAAGAAACAGACTGAAACAAAGGGGAATTTGGACCTGTTGCAATATTGGGTTATGTTTCCTGGATCAAGGGACCTCTCTGCTTTTGTAGGGATCAGCTATAAACTACTGGATGAACCCTGCCAGGAGAGGCTTTTCAGTGCGTTGTGCCATGCAGTGCTCCCCAAAGGGAGTCCTGCCTGTTGGTGAGACACATACACTGACCCTCCATTTCTGCACTACTGCTTTATTTATATTCATTACTTCCCCTGAAAGAAAGTGGCGGGGTTGGCAGGATTATCTGAATGGAGTATTAACATCAGAGAAGCTTAGAGGCACATACCATGTAGAAGCAGGAATTCAGGATATTGAAGTATAAATACAAATAAGTAAAATAAAATTGCAAAAGGCAGTTTTAGGTCCTGTATAATGTTGAAGTTCAACCTTAATTATTTTAGCAACTTAGCTCACTTGAAGAAGCAAGGAGACGTTAGTCATGGTGTGAAGAGCTCTCTGATAATGCATCTTCTTTCTCAATTCAAGACTTCTCATTTCTTGTTATCAACATGGTCTGATTACAAACTTATATGTGCTATATTTCAAATCAAATGTAGCAAGGACTGTCTTTCCCCTCCTGTGGAATAAAGTTCTGGAATGGTCTTCCACTGGGAGGTACCAGGGGCAGGCAAGAAAACTGTGTTGCTGAAGGTGGAGTTCTGAGAGCTTGTGTAAGGGATTTTACAACTATAGAATAGCATCATAATGACATAAAATCACACTTGTGGTAAGAATCCTTGTGTCTGTGATACGCTGATGTATTTGAGCGAATGTGAAAGAAGATTGCGTAGCCATTTGTTTTCCTGTATCTATCCCACATAAATCCCATGCTCAGGGCTGCCACTAGTGGCCTGCTCAGGATGAAAACTCCTCCCCCTTCCTCCGAGATGTAATTTAGTTTCAGAGGCTCTTCGGCTTTCCTGTGTAGTACTGGCAATGTGCCACAAGGAGAGACAGACTGGAGGCAAGACATGCCAGTACCACTTCATGTTTCTCGTTAGTGGTGCCTGTAATTTGCTCCCAGTTAAACTGACAGACAGATTACTCGGAGACAGGGCTTGGGGGACCCACCTAGTCCTTTATCAGCCGCATGTTCTCATATGACAGACACATCCAACGCTCTGCAGTCTTCCAGCTGCTCTTCTTGTAGACGCAGCGTGATAACCTAATAACACAGAAAACAGCGCTGGTTATTCCTGTTCCTCGTTGGTGTGTTTGGGGATTCCTGCCATTTGGGCTGCTATTTGAGATGCGTAACTCATCTGTTGGGTCTAATTTTGTCAACAGGGAGCCAGACTTGATGGTCTAAATACCTCTTCAGCTGTCTTGAACCTAGACCATGTAGAAGGAGTCCACAGTGCTTCAAGGGAACACCTAAGACCATCTGGGATTCAGAATTCATTGCTTCTGTGCATTAAACTGTCTTTGGAAAACAAAGTATTGGAAGGGGTTCCTATCAGAGAAAGTCAGGATGAATCTGGACATCTTTTGCTTCTTGTGACTTTGTCTTTTGCTGATGTCATGCTGATTCTTTGTAAATCCAAGCCTGAGGCTTTCATGATTTTTTTTCTAGGTTCAGGAAGGTCTTGTAAACTAACTGCAAAAACAACCAGCCAGCTTTCCAAAGCGGTGAGCGTGAGGCATTCCCACTCTGGAGACAGCTTGGGAGGATTCACCTCGGAAATATGTGACTGCAAGAACAAAAACTCACCAGTGGTGGATGAGACATGAATGGAGCAAGGGCTATTATTTCTGTCCTGCATTTTCTTTCACCTTTAGTTTCTGTTTGTGCTTACAACCCTCTCATGTCTTTTGGGGGACATCTCCTGAATTTTATTAGCAGTTATCCTTGAGAAGCCCGGAGTAATTGTTCTAATTTATTAAAGGGGGGTTGTGTAGGAGGCTTTAGAGCCCATCAGGGATAGGGCAGATAAAACCAACTCTCCTGAGAGAAGGCTGGTAGCTTTTAGGCCAGCAGCACTCCCAGGCACCAGCAGACAGTCAGGTGGATTACAGGGGAAGCAGAGGAAATAGAAAGCTCTTTGGTTTGGAATTTCCTTAGTGTTTGATCTGAATTGATTTAAAATACAGGCTTGCGGTGTCAGCCGTTCCTGTTTGGGGGTGGTCCCAAAAGTGCTTCGTGTGCCTGTTTGAAGAGCAGTAAGTGGTGTCTCTGGGTGAGCCAGACCCACAGCTCCAGGCTGCCTGGTGACAGAGCCAGTGCCTGGGGATCCCACCCTCCAGGGCTTTATTGCTGGATTCAGGAAGGGCTCGTAAGGTGCACAGGATCAAAGACAGCAACCTGACGGGCTGTGGGCATGCAGCTTATATGTTGTGTGGGGCAAGAAAGACTGTCTGGGCCCAAGCCCCATGCCTCGTGGCCCCACCAGCTTTGTCCAGCTGCTCTGGGAGCATCTGATACCAGCCATGCTATGAAGGAGGCCCCTAATTGTGGTGTCATGCAGCATGTAGGTTTAGGTGCCTGAAATTCACTCTTTCTGCATCCCTTCTGTCCAGAACTCTTTCCCTGAACACTCTTTTTGCTTTTCTGTTTTAAAAATGACTATGATATTTTTAGAGAAGATGTGCTGGTGAAGTTAGGTGTGTCCAGGGCCTCTGTTGCCAAGGTGTACTGTAACCTTATCCTCAGACAAGGCATGGCACAGCAGCACCACATGCCCCCTGGAAAGCAAGCCAGTCCCTTTGGGCACCCTGGCTATGCCAAGGGCCTCACTAGCCCAGGGTCAAGGTCTCTGCTGCATGACAAGTGAATGCCCAGGGTAATAAATGTCTTGGGAGGCAAGGAGTCAACAGAGGGCTATGGGACCATGAGACAGAGGAGAGTCCTGATCTTCCTGCAGCTCTGTCTCATCTCATAACCAACCCCAAAAGTGTTCCTGGTGAGTTTCTGCCAGCTGATTGGGCTGCAGCAGAGCTGTGGATACCAGACTGGAAAGCTCTAGTCCTGGTATGCGGAAGTGCTGCTGAATATACGGAGCAGAAATATTTTAATGGGCTCAACATGAAAGTCAACAGGGCAAAAATCAGTGTCAGCCCTGGATCTTACCCCTGCCACTTCCACTTAACTAAATCTTGAAAGCAAATCATTAAGTGCCTGCTGATTGCCACTGATCCCTGCATAAATTTTCTCTGAGGCCAAGTCTGAGATAGTATAAAGACTAGTCTAGCAAGTGAGGGAGACCATGTACCTGAAGGGCAGCAAGTGCAGGGAGTAGAGGTAAGAAGAGGCTGGGCTGGGGCATTGGAAGTGTAGGACTCCCACACCTCTGAGTGGGGAAAATGGTGCATGGCTATTTCAGAGTGGTGGAGCCAACCATTCGTTAGATGTGATGGCCACAGCCATGGACTGAAATGAGAGACAAACTTGTAGTGAGATTTTATACAGAACCTGAAGAAGGCAGGACAGGATGGGAGGGCAGAGAAACTAAGGGAATGATGAGGACAAGAAAAGGGGATTTTTAACAGGTAGTGAAGGTGGTGTGGCTTTAACCCTGGCCAGCAACTAAGCACGACAGAAAAATTAGTTAATGGAAGGAGAAGGTGATTGTATACTGTGCTAGTGTTAGGGACTCTTTCCTCAGCCATGCATGTTCCCACACAAAGTTTCACTTCCATGGCAGCAGAAAGGAGCTGCAGTCCCTCATACAGCACTCCAGTCCCTTGGGATCTTCTCAGAGCAGTTTTAGAAAAACTTTTTCAGCCAGTTGGTGTGAAACTGATGCCAGTCCCCCAGTGGAGTCACAGATGTGCACCTGCCCTCCTGCAACACAGCTTCAGGCAACGTTACTCCTGGCTGGGGTGGGGGAACCTGGGTTTCCTTCTAATCCAGAGGAGAAGGTAACCCACAAAATGATGGAGTCAAAGGGGAGCTGAAACTGCTGTCCCAACAGGGCTTCCATTTTAGTGTGTCCCAACCTACAAGGTGTTGGGCACTGAGAATTAAGAATGTGTTCTCTCTGCATCCTGGAATGCCAGAACTTCACTGGGTGCTCTGGGAGCAGCCTTCTCTGCCAAATTCCTGCTCCCAAATCCTGCTGAGCAGAGGCAACCTTCTCGCTGGTTGGAGACGGAGGGTCATGACAACATCTCATTACTTGTTGGGTGGCCCTGATGTCTGTGCTTATGAAAATCAGTTGGAGGAACTTACTGCAGTGACTGGGATCCAAGAACTGGATGCAGCTGGATAAAACAAACAGCTCTGCTGCCTTTTCGTATTGTCTCGCAGATGGGAATGACTGAGGCAAGAAAGAAATCTAGTGGCAAAAAGTCACGAGCATTGAAGTGAGAGAATCTGTGTTCTTTAGTATTTCCATCACAGTGGGGGTTGGAGGCTGGCACTGGGTGGGGATGTTGATGTCGAGGCTGTGAGAACACAAAGGCTGGAAAAGAGCCGTGTCTTAAAGCCTTCATGAGGTAAGTAAGGTGCTGTGTGAGGAGAGACCTCAGCGAGTTACTCATAGCAGGGTGGCTGACTACAGCTGCCTTCGGAGTCAGGCTGATGCTGAGCGTGTGATAATATAGGGCACTTCCCATACCATGCTGCAATTATATGAACATAATCTTTTCCAGGATGACTCATTTCAGCCTTAAATGTTATCTGGATCCTCCCAAGCCATTATATGAACTGCCAAATACAAGAGCCAAGGGACAGACTTGATTAACACTCTTAATTACAAAAAATGGTATGGAATTTTTTGAGCACACATGAGTTTGGATGAAATGGAAACTGTGGGGAAGGTTACTTTTGATAAGTTACTTTTTAAAATGAGAAATATTTAGATTAAAAAGCTGAGAAACCCTTGATGATGTATCACCCACAGTTTTACCATATTTCCTTATAACCCAACTATGGTTCATAATGGTGTTGAAGCTTTTGCTTTTCACTCCAACTCACCATAGCAACATTTTAATGAAATTTTATAGTATGTTGGCAAAGTGCTTTTTCTGCCAGATCTGCCAAATGTCTATGTGCTCATATGAAATTATTGATTTTTCATGAAAGTGTTTTGTCTGAAATTTTAAAAAGGGAGGTTTAGCTGAAGAGCATCTTCATCTTAACCTTTTACATGATTTGTAAAATTCAGCATTAATCCTATCTTCCTACTGTCCCAGACTGGAATTTGAGAGAGTCCCTCCAGACCTGTTATTTGTATATGTTAGCATTAGTCCTTTTGTGCCTCCAATGCTGAGGAAGGAATAGGTGTGTCTGGCTTTCTCCTTTTAAGTTGATGAGGATTGTGCAACCTTTTTGTAGTGCCAGTTTCCTTATGGGCATTTGTCATAATGGGAAAAATACAGAGTGTTCCTGAAGCTGCATCCATCAATGGGGCAAACACAGCCGAGCCAGCCCTGAGTGATCCTTGGAGCTGGCCTGATCCACGGGCAGAGTCCTGGCTGTGGTGGCAGGAGCTGCTCAATGGCACAGGAAGCATTTCATCCCCATGTGCCCCTGTGCACAACAGTAGCTCTTGCAGAGTCTGAAGCATTTATCACCTTGCATCCAAACCCCACACTTACTGCCCTGGCAGTATGAACTCATCCTGTCCCCTTTGCAGCTCTGAGAAATCAATCTTACTGTATAAATTCCATAAACAACATTATTACTAGAAGGCATGATGCTTTTAGCTCACACTTTCACATTTCTTACTAGTCCCATCCTGAAGGCAGTTGCTTCAGGTTGTTTTCATGACCCTTTCTGTATTTTCCTACTTAGCATTTGTGCCCTAGACATAGGAGGTGCCTCCTTGTTCAATACTTACTTTAGAAAACTTTACTTCAATCAGGTCTTTTGGCTTAGTACCTCACCTGAGAGCAGAAAGCATTGGGAGAAAGAAAGGTGAAGATTTGTGGCCTTATTTGACTCTAATTATTAGTGTTATTTTCTGTTCCTGGCCTTTACATACATTTCTCTGCTAAACTAGAGTCTTCATTCCAAGGCACTGCACAAGCTGTATAATGTTAAAAGGTGAAGCTGGGCTTGATGTTTAGGTTTAAGAACCTGGGGTCACTTTTGGGTTCTCCGCTCTGGTACTCTGAACACAGAATGTGCCGTGCTTTGCCAGAATCCATAAGGAACCCAAATCATCAGAGATGTTCTGGGATTTCTCTTTGGCAAAGGGACATGCTGTGTGTGCAGAGTCAAGCTTCTTTTGCCTTGCCTTGCACAACACGTGAAGTGTCAGCAGGATTATGGCTGGTGGGAGACAGGTAGGTCTTCTTGATCAAAAAATTGGTAAATAAAAGTCTAAAGATAGTAAATAAAGCTACAGGGCTGAAAGGTATTATCTGCATGCTCTGCAGTTGATGTTTCTGGGGTGATGGCAGCTGGGGATACCCTGAATGTGTGGAACACTTGATGCTATCAGGAAGATAAGGGATGTGTCAGTAGCTGGTGAGCTGATGTGGAGACAGGCTTTCCTGGGGGGCTGGCAGGACCCCAGCCAGCTCTGTGGGGATCTGTAGGCTATTAGGGAAAATGTCCTGGCATTTCCATGAGGGTGAGTTGTGCCATCTCCAGGAGAGCTGAGTGGCTGCTGGAATGTGTGTGTCACCCTCTGCTTAATGGCTGCTTCCACCATGGACCATCATGTGGCTTTGTGTGACAATCCTGGGCTCAAGTCGGGGGCAACAGCATCTCTCAGGCTTCCACTGGGCAAATTGCTGCTTCTTTAACAAAGGGCCTTTGTTGTTCTTGGGCATGTTTTACATCTCTTCTTGGAGATACATCAGGCACCTCCTTCGTGGTTTTCAAGTTCATTGTCTCAGTGTTGGCCTGGCTTTGTGCCCCCAGTAACTCTGCTTGTTGCTCTTCCAGTGATGTCAGGAAGGGTTTTTTATTGACCTCAGTGGGAACTGGGTTAGATCAGCACTGACCACTTTTGAGAGGCCCATGCAGAGAGCTCAGTCCAGATAGCATAGTAGGGGAGCCTCGCCCGCTCATCACATCCAGCTTTGTTCTCTGTCAGATTTAATTAACTGATCCATACAATATTTTGCATTTTCTCCTTCTGAGGCAACGCAGAGGTCCTGTCTTTCTCTGGGACAGTGGGGCTCTGCATGCTGGTAATGAGGATCTACCAGCAACAACTTTATGGCCCTGGTGAAATGCCAGCTTGGCATAGCCCCATGAGTCACATTCAATGCTCTGTTCAGAGAACTGAAAGGACAACTGCTGCTATTAATTTTGTGCTCTTGTTCGCTGCCTTAGGAGAAAAACATCATTGCAGAAGGACTGGAGCTTCTTTGAGGAGAGAAAGACAGAAAGATAAACAGAGAATGTGACTGAGTGTCAGCCCAGAGCATGTCCCTCCCTTGCACATACAAATGCTTCTTTCCTTTTAGGTTGTCCCAGGAGTTTACTTGTAGGGCAAAGTACTTAGGATAAAATTTTACCTCCAGGGCCTAGGTATTCCTGTAAAATCCCATCTCTTTGCCCTTCAGCCCAAACCTTTTCCCCTTGGAGCCCTAAATGGGGGTTTCAATCCCTTCCTTGGTGGCTCTTGGACTGCAGGCAGCTCCCACCACAGCCTGAGGTCCCTCTGAGCAGTCTGGTCTGTAGATTTCTTCTCATCTTTGGCCTCTTAGTTTCATCTCTGTAGGGAAGAAAATTTACAGTCTTTCATTTCCACTGCCCTTTTAGATGCCAGTAAGCTCCTGGCCTGCCACAAACAGCTCCATCAGCCATTTATGAGACTTGTAGCAGGGCTTCAGTAGATGAATGCAAAACATCTGGGCCCAATTTATACTTTGTACTTCATAGACTGGGAAGCTTGTCCTTGAAAGAGGGGAACTGTGGATTCAATTCCAAGAATACCCAGCAGTCCCAGCGATGACATCTTTTCAAGAACAGACTGGGTAGAGATTAGATTTATTGGGAGTTGATTCAGCTTACGCCAGGGATAACAAATCTTAAATAGGAGTGAAAAACTAGATTTTGTTTTTTTAATCATCAAGCAGACATGCAGAGGTGAGATGCAATGAGTTTGCATTTGGTAGTGATATTTTCCATGATAATAATGCTGTAATTCAGGGTGGGGATCACCTTGTCTACCTGCAGCTGCCCAAACATGATCTGTCCAGTCAGCTGCCTCAACAGCCACTGCAGAATAAAGAAGCTCAATCAGAGGGTGTATTGTTGCCTTTTGAGATAGACGGGTGTGATAGGAACTTCCACAGAGTGACTCAACACATCAGTCTCTTTTCTATTGATTATTAGGGGAAAGTGGGGAGTGATCTCAGGTCACACTAGCCAAGACTGAGCCAAACTGGTCAGACGTGAGCAGGATAAAATCCATCTGAGCTCACTCTGCTTCTAGTCTCATCTGTCTCCATACCCTTAAAAAAACAGTCCTTTCAAATCTTCACTGGTGCATGCATGGTAAAGTTTGATGCCAAATGGTTACTGGCATTTTAGTGGAGTCGTGCCATCCTGCACTCTGAGACTGAGGAGAGACCTCCCTGGGGTCTTCAGCGTCCTCACAAGGGGAAGTGGAGGGCAGACACTGATCTCTTCACTCTGGTGACAGTGACAGGACCTGAGGAAATGGTATGAAGCTGAGTCAGGGAGGTTTAGGTTGGATACCAGGAAAATGTTCTTCCCCCAGAGGGTGGCTGGGCACTGGAACAGGCTCCCCGGGGAAGGGGTCACAGCACCAAACCTGACAGAGTTCAAGAAGCGTTTGGACAACACTCTCAGGCACATGGTGGGATTCTTGGAGTGTCCTGTGCAGGGCCTGGAGTTGGATTTGATGATCCTTGTGGGTTCCTCAGCATACTCTATGATTCTGTGATTCTTTGCAGTGGGACTCTGGGCTTTTTCCCAGGGATCAGTGAAAAGAGGATCTGCATTTTCAGTTTAGGGCTTCTACATCTTCTGCAGCTATATGGCTTGGCTTGGAAGCACTTCCAAGTGATTCAGGAAGAAATCAGTAGGCTCCTTTGCTCTGATGTGTTTGATCCTGCTCTGAGAGACAGGAACAATGTTGACTTGCAGAAAGCAGGAGACCAGACTGCTAATGCAGACACAGTGCAATTGCCTGAGGCACACATTTGACACCTTGGTGAGTCCCTGGGGAAGGTGACATGTCCTAATACTCTGAGGCAACACCTGCATTTGTTTTCTTTGAAGGAAAGTCCGTGCCAAGCATCCTTTTGTAAACAGCATGGCTCACCAGCGCTGGCCAGTGCTCAGCACCCACTGCCCTGCTCCACACTCTCCCCGAAATCCTGATGTCAGGGCAGAGACCCTCGACCTTGCACATGTGGCAGCTGCCAGCCTTCCCAGAACTGTTCTCTACCAAGTAAGGGGCTATTCCTCTGCATAAATGGATTTGGTAGTGCTATAAGGAAGGATGTGGGACAACTAATTCTTCCTTACCGGGAGAGGGACCACTGAACTGAGGATTTGGTCTGTACAGAAGTTAGAGAGGAACAGTAGTGTAGGTCCTAGGGAGACCTGAGAAAGACTGAAACTTGCAGAGCCAGTACTCTTGGTTATGTGGTGGCAAAGCAGCTACTGCCATAGTGCTTTGTTAAAAATCCTAAGTTTTCTGTGGAAAGGAAATATGCATAACATAAATTTGAGCAGAAATTAATGAACACTTCTCAAAATCAACATGGCATTTATTTCCCTGCTCATGAATTATTCCAACTTCTTCTTTCTTCTTCATTTTCAGTTTTTAATAGTATTCTGATCAGACATTACTGATATATTTTATTCCAAAAAAGCAATTTTGTTACTACAATGTACTTTAAAAATGTACTTTTGGTTGTAATATAACATAGAACCTTTTCTTTTGATTCATGATAAACCCAAAGTCTTTCAAGCCTGGGTATGCCATACAAGAGGAATTCCATTTCCCATCCAGTCATGGGTAACAGCGGTGTCACTGCAGTACTTTTAAATGTAATAACTCATGTAAGCAGCACCACTGTAAATCAGTTTTGCTCTGTTGAAGTGTATAGAAAGCTCCCTCTAACACTTACCCCATAAATTTCTTTCTGCCTGGAAATGAGAATTTAAAAATTGCCTTCATTTGTCTGGATCTTCAGAGGTCTGGCAATCTCATGAATGCTGCAGCACTGCACGTGCAAATTAATTCAGTTTGGCACCTCCAAGAAGCCCCCAAAACCAGGCTGAGTGGTCAGAGCACTGTGCTCTGAAGGGCAGTGGCAGAAGATGATTGTGATCAGAGCAACTCGCAGAAGTGGTGCCTGTGTTGAGTGCTGTGGTTTCACTTTGCTAAGTAAATCACTACGAAATTGCAGCTTAAGATGTCCAATTCATTTGTCAGAGGTGGGGGACTTCGTCACACACAGGCCCGGACTAAGTGGCTGGAGACCTGGCCTGTAATTCCTGGTTCGTCATCCCAATGCCTCCATCACACCATTCTGAAAAGATTATTTTCCTGCCTTACTTTGGGAGGTGCTTTGACACCTGCACATGAACATGATTATTGATTTCAATGTCAATCCTCTTTTTCTGGAGGGTTAGCAAAGCAAGCAGGAGACAACACTTACTACAGCTGAAAGGTTGCCAAAACTTTTCTTTCGAAGGAAACTGCTCTGGAATCTCTAATATATTGTGTTTTCCTCTATTTTTTTAACTCTATAATCTTTTTTTTTTCTCGGATATAGTTAGCCTTAATTATGACTAAATGTGAAATAAGTATAGCAAAGAGAAATACTGTTATTTAAAATATCAACCCAGTCTTCATTTCATATTCTATCTTAATTATTTCTGCATATTTATTTTTATAATTGATTTTACATGACTGCAAAAGCAAATCTTAAATGTGCGCTTGGGATGTCAGTATCTTGAAACAAACAAAATAGTGGTAAGAAATGGTGTAATTTTACTTATAAAACTATCTGTACCTGCTAAACATTGAAATGTTAGCATGGAAATTTAGAATGAAATATGGACTTGGTCATACTTAATAAGAATCAATGAAAAAATAATAGATGATTAAACAGTGGGGGAAAACCAGGGAGGTAGTTTTTCATCACTGCTAAAAGGAGACATTTGACATGTTGGTGTCAATTTGGAAGTTTTCAGCAAAATATATCAGTGCTAGATAAGAATATTAAATTATTTTTTTTTACCCTTGCAATATGTGGTTCAGTTTTTAAAAGGATGAAGATTTGCAGCACAATTATGATGAGAAATTTACTTCTTCTGGAGTAACCAATAGTTCAGGGACTAGATGACTTCTGTGGGATGGCCCTGCACTGCCTTGAGGCAGACACTTGAAGTGCAGGTTCACAGCTATTACTTAGTCTCCTCACTTAGACTGGCACATGGGATATTAATGCCTAAGTAGCACTGTGGCCTAGGCTTGTTTTCCACGTGTCAGGCGAGTCCTTTTGCCATTGGATGAGGCTGTTGTGGCCTGCAGCTTCTCTTTCAAGCTTTTCATTAGACATCCGTTCTGGTACACAGCAAAAATATTTAAATATAACCTCTTAGAAATTTTATGGAAAACACATACTCTCTCCCAGAGGAGAATAAATATAAAAGATTCCTTTAGAACTGTGTGTGAGGCTGCAATATCTTCCTCATATATGTGATGTGGAGTGGTACACTCTCTATTCTCTGAGCAACTTGGTCTAGTAGAAGGTGTCCCTGCCCATGGCAGGGGAGTTGGAACGAGATGAGCTTTAAGGTCCTTCCCAACCCAAACCATTCTGTGATTCTACTAAAAATTACCATTTCTAGGTTATACATTAATTTTAGACAGGCAGGTTAAGCGATCATATGATCTGAAAAATGGTGATGAGACCTGGAGATGGTGCTTTCTCTGCAGGTTTTCTGAGACCCTTGCTGGGTCAAAGCACGTGCAATTGCCTTTCCCAGCTGCACGTGTGACTCCTGGATGGTGCAAGAGGCAGCTGTGGTATCACTGCCCTGCAGCAGCATGGTTTCCTTTCCCTACAGGATGCAGCAAGATGTTGGCTAATACCTGGAGATGGATGCTACAGCACATCTCCCTGCTCTTGGTCTTGGTTGAAGCCTGTCAGTTCCTGCATTAGGAGCCCTCTGTGTGCTAAAGGATGGGTGCAGCTTTACCTCTCTGGGTGCATCACCATCCCCTCTGGGATCTGTGGGCTGACATCCCAGTGTGCTTGTCCTTGCAAAAGCACCTTGTAGGGAGACGGTGTATGGAGCCTTGGAAAGAGTGTGAGGGCAAGGTGTCCTTTGCCACAGCGGTGCTGCAGGGCGATGCACACTGTGGTATGTGCTAATAACTGGGATTTGTTATTACTGCCTGGGGCAGAGATTTCACAGAGTTGCACACTTGGCTGGTGGTGGGCCCGGGGTGACAGGAGAGGACCCAAGGGTGGAGCACACAACTCACGTAGGCAGCAAAGCTCCTGGGTGCAAACAAGCCTCCTGTGCACAACCACTGACCTGCAAGGTCTGTGTCACTGCAGAGAAGAGGAAGCTCTGAACAGCTACTGGTGCTGCTGCTCAGAAACAGTCAATGAGTTACTGGGACTGAGAGATGTTCAACATGCTTTGTTTGCCCCTCTATGGATTCAAGGCAGGTTCCTTACAGGCTCCTGGAGGGAGCATCCCCATGGGGCTGCTTTCTCACAGTGAAATAGTGAGCAACAAGTGACTGCTTTGGTCATGCTGTTTTCCTTGGAAAAAAGGCAGCTCCGGACCAGGCCTGGTCCCAGTTACTTCTGTCTGCACCTACAACCTGCTGTCTGCCTCACTGCACAAGAGCTACCTCGATAAAACCTAATGGTCCCAGTGAGCCCGTGGTTTAAAGCACTGTGATCACCAGCCAAGACCTCAGCCACGGCTTTGGGTCTAAGTTTTCTGTGGTAATCTAACAACAACCTTGAACTTTTCGGAAAAGATTGAGAAATACCTTGAAGTTCAGATCCTTTAGTCAGCAGAGTCCTTTCCAGGGCTGCCTTCTCAGGGGTGTCTGCTTCTTCTGAGGTAATGTGTGTCTAGCACAGAGAACCCCATGCATGTTTCAGCATGTAAGCAAGACCTGGCAGCCTTTCACACATGACAGTGACTCATCCTTGAGCAGGAGAGAGTGAGTCAGAAAGGGCAGTCGACAAGCTTTATTTATCACTCTCCTGTTATTTGGCCCAGAAGAATTTTACCCTGAAAAACCCACCCTTGTTAATGACAGGCAGAGCTGAGCCTTGTATCATATGACTACTGGCCTTTTATTTCCATAGGCTTGCACACAGTTTCATATCAGGAAATCATGGCAGTTGGCCATTTCCGTGAATTTTTATTTTTAAAGGGGTTCTGAACATACCAGCTATATTGGAGTAACTCGCCTGAGCTCGGGTTACCCTAAAGAGAACAAACTCAAATGCCTCTGAGTGATGAAAAGAGCCTGGGGGGTTCTGTGCAAGAACATTTGCAGAGTTCCCATTTACTTTCTTCTCTTAGGGCTGCTTTGCTCAGACCCTAATTGAATGCTGCTAGCACAGCCCGGTGTCTTGACTGGCTTTTGATTATGGTTCTGCCACTCACAGGCTCCATATAGGGTGTGTCAGGCTTTCCAGTGTAAGTATCTATTTTCAGAAGTTATACGGCTCTGTTGTAGAAATACATGCCAAGCAGAAAGTTGGCAGGAAAAGTCGCAACTCAGAAATGGAAAAAGAGACAGAGAAAAGAAAAAAAAAAATATCTGCCTGATGATTAATTAAGGAAACTCTGCCCTTTGGGGTTTGAGGCTTTGCAGCTGGAAGAGAGGTGGCAGAGTAGCAAGGGTAGCCAGCTGGATTCGGGGTGGCCATGGTGTGTCATTGAGGTATGGAAAGAAGCAAAGTGAGCTCAAGTCCGTTCTACTTGTCTCGCAGGTGGCTTTGGAGCAGCAACATGTAAAGACATCACTCGTGCTCAGCAAGTTCTCTGTGAGCCAGAATGGCAGGACCTGGAGGTCTTGCAGGTTCCTTGTCTTTGGTCTCTCTGGTTCAGTCCTGTTTTTCTTGTCCTGTTAGGGACCAGTGCCTGATACTCATGGAATGCCCATTTTCTCTGCAGGAGAAACAGGCCCAAACCAGCATTTCATCAGCAAAATAACAGGGTATGTCCAATTTTGCTTGGAATCATACAGACATTTTAGTAGTGTTTAGCTCCAGTGAGACCAGTGAACTAACAATTCTGTATGCATTTAAAAATATGGGGTTTTGTTACTTCTAGCCAAGTGGGCTCTCACTGGATGCTACACTAGTGAAAGATGCCATTGTGTTTCCTTGTCCCGCCAGTGTTTTCTATCTGGGGAAAAAATATTTTCAGTCCATTCATTTAGTTCCCCTCTCAGATTGACAAAACACTCCATGACTCTTTGACAGAGCACTAAAGATGCTTCTTATTGCTCCTGCTTATTCTGTGGCTTGTCTCCCTTACCCTCTCAAAGCCAAAGCTGCACCTTCCTACCTACCTACTTACTAACCAACCAATCATCCTTCCACTCAAGGAGGACCAGTAGCAGCTCCTTTGTACAGACAGCAGCACCATCACCTCACTTGCTCCTCACCTGGGGATGGGTGTGTTGCTTGTGATGCCTCTTTACCTGCAGGTGTGCTGGGGGAAAGAGCAGCAGTCAAACTGGAAACTGCACCAGGCAGTGATTTGCAGTAGGAAGAGAGGTTGTCAGTCTGGATTTCCTTAAAATCTGGATTTCCTTTCTGGATTTTACTGTTTACAAATGTTGGTGATATGTTTTCCTGCTGTGGCTGGGATTAAGGCCTTCATTTTATAAACAAACTGCACTGGAAGCACCACGTACCACTTACAGTTCCTGTGGATCAGACTAAATTGTACATGTTTGCAGTGAGATTTTTACAGCTTGAAGCAGAAAAACCAACCTGGACTTGCAGAATTGCAAGATGTTCTTACCCTAATTGTTTTTCATATGAAAGAGAGCATATCAAGGTGAAAAGAACAGGCTCTCAGTATTCTGTCACCTGTCACAGCCTTTCTATTTGGAAGGGACACTGCTAATATAAATGTAGTGTGTTTCTTCCTGTGATCTTATTTTTCACAGAAGGACAAACAGAGTCTTTTCCCCTTTCCTTGAATACAGCAGAAACAACCACAAACAAGCAGCTTCTGGGCACATTCCCAAGTCTGCTGGCCCTGACAAGGCCTGACCTTAAAGGAGTTCCCCTCTATGTGGCTCCTTGCTTTTCTCTGTCCCATATCAAGCCAACACAAGCACATCAGCCATGACCACATCTGGGCAAACAGGGAAGTCCCTGACTTTGTGAAGGAAGTGGAAACTAGATCTTTGAGAGAGGGCTTTCATTGGTCATCTGCCTTTACTACATTAGAAGAGGATGGTTGTTCTTTCTACTGAACCTGGCAGAGCATGCATGACGTGTTTGTGACTGTAATGGGATGTGTAGGGACTGTGGATTAAAGCCTTGCCCCAAGACTGTTATTAGCATTTTTCAGTGTAATAATGGAGAGACAAAGGTGCACCATCTAATTTAGGTGTTTCAGGAAGTCATCTTGAGACAGTGCCCAGAACTTGATATTGATTGGATCAGGAGACACAGTATTGCAGACCTGGATAGGCAGGGGACTGACCCTCCCATTGCTCCTTTGTACTCAGAAGCTATAAGAACTCTAACAGCTGAAGTGCTGTGATGGATGGAGACCTGCCTTTTAGAAGGAGGAAGGTGAGATTTGGAAGAGGGTTATGCTCTGCACAGAGAGGAGCATCTCAGATGCACAGAATTCTGCTATGGACTGTGTGATGGCCAGGAGCAGAGGAAAGGCCAACACAGGTAGCATCTTGCCACAGATCACCTGGACAAGAAGACAAAACAGATGAAGCCTTCTCTAGACAAGTAGAAGTGTCACTGTTTCAAGCTCTAGGTTTTTTAAGATATACTGCCTGACCTGAAATCTGCAGTAGGACAGAAGTAATCCAGACTTCTGGAGTGGGTCAGAGTTGATTTCTTGACATGGGTGTTGGCCAGGCTGAGTAGGGACATGCTCTGATTGATTTGCTGCCCACAAGCAAGGAGGGAATAGTTGGGGGTTTTATGGTCAATGGAAGCCTTGGAGAGACCAAGCAGAAAAAGATGAGTAGCAGAACAATGACTCTGTGTTCAGAAGAGCAGACTTTGGTTTGTTCAGGGACCTAGCAAGCAATTTCTCATGGGATATTTCTGTGAAGAGTAAAGACTGAGTTAACATCAACATGACCCACTGTGGCAGCTCACAGCGGATCTGTTCTTGTTTTCATGGAGCTGGCAGAGCCTACAGTAGCAGCAGAATGCAGTGAAGGTCTTGTCACTTAGGAGCTACCAGCAGACAAGCTCTCTGAAACACACCACAAGCAGACCTTGGTTTCCTTGTCATGCCTTTTCCTTGTCCCTGAAAGGCTGCTCATTCAAATGTTGCACAGCTGCTGGTTCAGCAGGTTCATGCACACAGAAGGGCTACTGTAACTACTTCAGGCTTCATTTAGGTTTAATCAGTGTTTTGGACATATTAACATTTTTTATTTCAACACTGTTTCAGAAGAGTTTTGTTGGAAGATACTTAATCCTCTGGAGACTTTTGGTTGGAAGCACAAGCAGATTTTTCAGGCCTGTAGCAGCAGACTGTGTATCTGGACAAGCAATCCCCTGCTGACTGAGTACCTGGAGCTATGAATGTCCTGGAGCAAAACTCTTGAAAATTTCTGAAGCTTCTCTGTGGATGATGAAATTTTGGGGAGTAAAACCCTACAAGAACTGGGCTTAGCTTTGCAGTAGGGGTGTAACTTTGAACAGGACAAAGTTGCAGGTACCTATTAGCAATGAAATAGACAATTTAGATAATGTCTTTAAACAGTAGCCCTTCTGCTTTATGTTGAGTCTGAACTACAGTCTGATGACAGTCCAGAGGTCAGTCCCATGTATAACCTTTCAGAAGTCATGTGGCTATAGGAAGGTGAGAAACCTCACTGAGAGCAGATCTGCATTAAAATAATGGGTTTCTGTGCAATTTTAAGTGCTCATTTCCAATCAGGGCTCAATTGCTGTGTTACTGTACCTTTAGCATGAGTAGACTTAACACAGAATCATAGAATCATATTATTTTTTAGCTTTATAGCTCCTCTCCACAGGCAGAAACACTTGAGTATTGTGACTAGAATACCACTCAAGAGAGGACATTCTGTTCAAAGAAGGCAAAACTGATGTACAACACTAAGCAGAGGGTTGTAGCAAAGCAGGGAAGTCATGTAAAAATCCAGGATTCTAGCTTTAATATCAAGAGTAATTTACTGCTTAAGTGGTCTTACATGTAATATAATAAGCACTGAAGGTTAAGAATGGTTTCTTTCCTTTCCTTTTTTTTTTTTTTTTTCCCCCCAGTTGAAAAAGATCACTGAAAGATTCCTTTCAAAATAAACATCACTGTTCCCGGGAGAGCAAAACAGATGAGTTGGCTCTGAGTTCCTCATTTCTCCATAATCTAATTTAAATAGAACAAAGAAAAAAAAGAATCAGTGGAATAGCACACAGAGTAAAAGAACTTCAAGAGTGAAATAATTCCAGTGTTGACGACATTTAAAACCCCTATTATTAATGCCAAAACATTGGTTTATCTTTTCAATGAATTCTAGATGTGAGTTTTTGTCAGTTACATTGAAGATCAAAAACTTGTCAATATATTGTGTTTTGATAAAATACTTCCCTGTGGTTTCATGTTCTCATCTGAGGTATCATCCAAGCCAAACTTGTCCCTGATGAATTAATATCAATGGAGTCACACACCAGGAGTGTAGCCCTGTCAGTGCCCATCAGTCTAGTATCAAATTGGTACTTAATTGGTCCAGTTTGCAGAGCTGACCCCTGACTCTCACTCAAGCCATCCACTGTGACAAAACATGAGCATTATGGACCTGTTGCATCCTTTTCTCCCCTGACTGTCCCAGGTACCCACAGCCCTTCCCATCCAAACTGGTGAGACACATTCAGGTGAATTGCTTTAGCCCAAACCGTTTGGTTATGCTTCTGCTTCTCAATGAGATCAGCCATTTGTATGTTTTAGTTCATTTGTGCCATCCCTAAACCTACTCCAAGGGTAGAAAGCAAGGCTGAAACTGCCAAATGGGGCCCTGTGAGAGGGGGTTGCTGAAGAGACCCTGTGGCTACAAGACGGGGAAAGAGAGGAGAGTCCATATGGGTGCTGGTCATTTTTGTGGGATCTTCACAGCTCTGAGAATGTTGTCAGATGTTGGATATGGAGCACTGCGACTCACAATGTACTTACAAGTGGGTGCCAGCTTCTCAGTGTCATCATTTTGGAGGGACACTGAGGAGCCCTATGTGACTTCTGAAGTCACATATGCTTTTTGCCTTTCAGGGGAAAAGAAGGACCCTGTCTGGAAACTGCCAGTACAAGACAGCCAGTGGAAGGTACTTTGAGTGAACTGCACGGAGTTATTTTGGTCTCACACAATGCACTACCTTTGCTATTTATCCCCGAGTGTCTTTTCTAGCACTGTGTTTATTTATACTCACACAACTATAGCTCCCTCAGTGACAATGTCAGTAATTCTCAATGCAGTGGCATTTGTAGTGGTGAGCAAAAGGCAGGAGCTGGTCCCCATCCAGAGTGGCAGAGTGTCCAGTGATGATGGCAGTACATCACAGAGAACTTAGGAATTCTTGGCATCTTCTCATCTGGAAAAGGAATGGAAGGAGGGAGATGGAGATCAAAAAGGCAAGATGCAAAGGCATTCCCACAAAGGCTTAGTGGTTTTGCAAAGAGAATTAAAAATGTTTTACAAGGAATTAAGTAGGTTTATAGGAAATTTGGAGATCTATGTATGTCAAGAACCTCTCATCTTTACAAGGCAAAGCTGTTAGCATCACACTTAGTTGCTTACTGAGGTATCCCAGCTCAACTCACTCAATTCACGCTCTAGTGATGGTATTCCAGTTTGGAAAAAGCAAAATGCATTGTGTCCAAAAAACATGTCATTTTACTGTCTTTAGGAAAGAAGTGATTCTGTGAGAGTGCAGATTCAACATACTCAGCTATTATTTACATCAAAGAAATGAGCTGGTCCTTTTGATGAGCTCTGAAAAATGAAACTTGAGTTGTTTGAGCAGGTCATTTTAAAGGTTTTAAAAAATCCTATTTGATAATTTTATGCAATAATCAAGGCACACACAGCATCTGGACCTGCATGTTCTGTTGGCAAGTGTGCCTGCCTGTTCAGAGGGGCAAAAATTTCCTGGCACTGATGGGAGTGATACCTCAGGGCTTTTTGAGGATTAAGCCTTGGTTCCCTGTGCTGACATTCTCCATAAAGGTCAGTTAGCATTTCCCATGTCCGCTGTTGAACTCAGTGACACTGAGCCCCTCTCCTTTGCTAAAGATGATTCAGGCCTTGGAATATGCCCTTGACTAAGGAGCTATTTTGGTTTCAGAACCAGCTGTTTCTCTGGTGCAAATTGGTGTAGCTCAGATTTAAGCCAAAGGAGGTGAGTTTGGCTTTGGCAAACCCTTCTGTCAGAAGAACAACTTACACCTGCAAGAATGTGCTTTGAGTGGTAGATCTGATTCCAGGTCCCTGCACGAAGGGATGTAGAGGGCAGAGGCTGCTTGGCTGATTGGTGGTCCCAGTATGAGGCTTCAGCTGTCATGACTGTTTCTTTTGCAATCATGATGGAAAAGGCTAGTCTGGCAAATCCTGTGAGTGTGGGCCAGGCCTGAGGACCTGGCTGCATAGCTGGATGTCCCTTACCATCATTTTCAGTCTGTGTGCTGAAAGACCTGTGGGCTTGTCTGTTCAGCATTATCTCCTTGATGTGAGGTCTCTTAAACCACCCCCTCCCTTGTCTCCCTGTCCTCTGTGCCTTTCCAGTGTGCCAGCTGCAGTGCCTGGTAAAACCTGTGCCTTCCTCCCAGGCAGGTCTGTCCTCCCTACAGTGCTAATGTTACCAGCAGATCACCAGCAATCCCTGTACCCCCGGCTCCACTCCATGCCATCTGTGACACCTCATCCCTCTCTTCTTTCATGGTCAAAGAAATCTCTCTCTTGGTCCATGTCTCTAACGATATAGGAGAGCCAACAAAAAGAGCAGAGGGCTTTAATTCACCATATCTCCATTGCATATCTGGATAATTTGAGGCCAGGAATATCTGGTGGGTAGCCCAAAGTCATAGATAGTCTATGTCAGTACCTGCATTTATATCCAGTTTTCCTGAATCCCAGACCCTTATCTTAGTCATTAGAGCACCTATAGCAGCTCTTTTCTACACTTCCCCCTACATGTACTAATGAATATTTCCCCTTCCTTTAACAGCTTCAGTCATGAACCCTTTATTGTGTACTCAGATATAGTCTGGCAAATCCATGTTTTCCCTTTACTAAAGCAATGGAATATATACTTCTGATGAAATTCAGCTTCTTCAGCTGATGGACCATCAAAGTTTTTCTGTTGCTGCATTTTCCTTAGACAAGTCCACTTGTGTGACATCTGCTGATAAATTGGGATCATGAATACAAAATCCAGACTTCTTAGATCAGTCTGAACATACCAGACATTCTCTAGGTCAGTATTTGGAAAAAGCTATCACAGGCAGCTTATAGGGCAGGAGTGGATTTCATACATATGACTTATACTCTAGTTTTAGCATAAGAATATCTGAAGCACGTATCAGTGACTCATTTGTTAAAATACTGAATCTTGAAGTGAGAAAATTATCTTGCTGATTGTGTTTCTGTGCTTTCTAGTATGTGTCATGGAAAAAATTGGCTGTCATGCCAGACTTTGCCTCTGAGGAAGGTCATATTACTTTAGCACCTGTTCATTAACACAATACCTGAAACTCCCTTCCTTAATTTTAATTCTTAAGCATGATTGAAACCTCTGTGGATATTTCTAACAGTTGCTGGAATGCTGAGATAGTAGATATTTGCCTGTTCTGGCCTGCTGGGCTAGAAGAACCCAGCAGTAGTCATTTGTTTACTTTAAGATTCCCATTCTGATGAAGTTTGCCCCAGAAGACTCCACAGCTCGAGCGTGCTGTATCTTCTGGTCCTGATTAGTGCTGCACTGCTCTTCCAGACCTCCTCAGGGCTGGCCAGTTTTTGTCATTTTGGTCTCTCAGGACCTTTTCTAGTACAGAGATAATGCAAAGCCTCTTACACCCAGGAGGAAACATCAGCTATGTGGGATGAGGTGACAGTGACAGACTGAAGTGGCAGTGTTGTGGATGGTGGGAGAGTCTGATGGGTCATGATCCTGTGGCAAATAAAAGATTGAAAACAATGTATGAGCTCCCCAGTGGAATTGCATGGAGCTAGATGGCACCTCCCAAGCCTGGCTTTCTCTCCAGGGCCTTGTAGTGCAGAGGTGGCTGTGCCATGGATCATGGATGGTGCAGGAGGGCAGTCAGGCAGAAGGAAAGGGGACATGGTGTGCTGTGAGCTCATCTGCAGAGGAATTTGGCCAAAAAGGTCTCACCTTCAAGTCACAGGATGTGATGAATTGGATGGGGCTGATGAAGACATGCAGGGGACCCAGAATAAGCCATGCCCTGTGGATGCTGCTTGTCAGCATCCCCCCCATGTCAGCAAAGGAAAGCAAGAGCTCTGTTGCTGTGGAGGATACGTGTCTCAAGCCAGTTACATCAGCTCTGTCCCAGCACAGGATTTCAGCAATGCTGTTCAAGGTTCATGGGCTTTTCAAGAGAATTGTCAATGCAGGCCAGTGCTGTTTGCACTGCAACTGACTGAAAAAAGGTGTGCAGGGAACATAAACCAGCAGGTTAGGATTTTATTTCTGGACTGGAAATAGAACATTTTTGCCTTGTGATTTCCCAGTTCAAATGTTATGTGGACATTGCTCAATTTTTTTTTTTTTCATTACTCCTATAATTGAACTGTGGGATTTACTCTTTGGAAACAACCAAACAAGCTGAAAACAAAACACCACATCAACCTTTCAGTTCTGTTATTCAGAAGAAAATTCGTTAGCAGGATATGTGCACTTATTCAATTAGAATGTTTATTAGTTGCTCATTTACTCCTTCAGCTATGAGAGGAAGTTTTCTCTTTCTCTTCTTTCCCAACCTGGTTCTACTGGCAAAGCTGATAAAATCTCACTTTTAATCTGCAGTTTCTCCTCCTGTTTTTAGCAGACTTGATGGTTGCAAATGAAAGGTGACTACAGAGGGAGTGGCTAAAATGTCATTATTGTACAGGCTGATGATTATTAGTCATGGTATATATTGGGAAAGGCTCTTCATAATTTTATATGCCATAAAAATAGTTTGGTTTTGCTCTGAGTCCACTAAATTGCAGTTTCTGCTGGATATTTGTTGCAGCTTGCTGCATTACAAAATCTTTGGTCATCTGGATAGTATTTCTGTAGCAGGGTTGAGAAGTCATGGTAGTAGCTCTAAAGCTTTATTAGGAAGAAAGTTCTATGGTTACTGTTTAGCATGGGATAGATTAGGAAGGGAAGATAGTTTATTTGTTAGAAACACCAACACTATAATTTTATTCTTTTTTTGGACATCCTTTCTACTTACACCATTTATAAAGCCCCTCTCAGTAGGGACTTTATGTAAAATATCATAGGCAAAAAAATGTATGAGAACATCCTCTTCTAGCTTTCCCTTCCAAAGGAAAACATATAGCAGCCAAGCTTTACTTTTTCTGAAATGCTGCATGCATGTGGCTGTGGAATTGAACGCGCTTAGAGCTCTCTGAAATACTTCTGATGCTGCTATAAATATACTTCCCTAACAACTTGCATTATTGGCAACATTGTTGTCTACTGTACTCATTTAAAAAATAATGGTTTTGTGTAATTCTCAGCAATATGATACAAACATAACCCCTGTAATGAAAACTGGTTCAAAAAGGGACTGAAGACCTCATTGTTCAGTCGAATACATAATCTGCTGACTGCTCTGTTCAATTTGGGCTTCAGACTGTAAACTCCTGGGTCAGGTTTTTTATAATCTTGGTGTGAGCCGACTGATTGAAGCTCAGACAATGGAAGGGCAAGCCAAAGGCTCCAGATCTTACTGGCATATTGTTGTATCAGATTCCCACTTCTAATTTACTGGAAAAAAACCCACGTGTTTAACTCATAAGATGGGGAAGAAGAACTCAAAACTGTGGCAGTTTGAATCTCCAGCACTTGGAAACAGACAGACAAGAGATGTGAACCAACTGATCCTGTCTGGGTAGTGCTAATTCCCAGACCTGTCCCTCACTCAGACTATCAGTCCTGCAGCTCCCAATTCCAACTAAGAAAGATGACCTATAAAACACAGGAAAGAGAGACAATCCAGCCCTTTTTGAGTAAAGCAGAGATAGGCATGGCCGTGGTGACAGCATTTCCTCTCTGTGCTCCTGATGTGGTCATTTTCTGAAGAAATGGCAAGATTTACTGCTTTGGGGATGGATATTGTTTTACTTCTGGAGGTTTAAGAAACTTCCTACCTTGGGGTGAGAGTGGAGAAGGCAAGATGTGGCTTCCACTACACTAGAATTTTTCTCTTAAACTACTTTCTAATTAAAAAAAAAATAATTATGCAGTCACTGAGACCTAAACTGATTATATATGTCCCATTTTGAAAATTGTGGCAGATTTTACCCTTTTCATAGTTCAACATTTGGAGAAAATATTTAAATAAAGTGGGTTGGTTTT
>VXBX01003773.1:0-73558 GCA_013400415.1 Scytalopus superciliaris | reverse complement strand
AGCTAATTTCTCTTCTCCAACAACAGGCTGCCTGCTGGTTAGGAAGGAAGCAAATCAGTAATGCTGTATTATTAAAACAAACAATAGACTTCACTATAAACGCGGTACAAGTTTTTCCTTGTCAGTGGGATTTGTGGTCAGTATTGTTCACCTCCTGTACACCTGCTTTTCTCCTGCAGCTACTCTGGTACTGGAGAGCAGAAGGAATGCAGAAGGAAAAGTGGAACAGCAAAAAAAGTGATAGCAGAACACGTGTTTATTGGCTGAAATATTGTTTCAATGAGATTTCAAAGATTTGAGTTTGGCCAGGTTTTTTTCTACAGTCAAAAATGGGAATTACCGTGTACTTTCACCTCTGAAATGATTAAATTTCCTTCCTTTGAAAGGGCTTTGAAATACCATTTCAAAGAATTTTTTTTCCTTATTAAATTTATTGTAATCAGACTTTATACAGGCTTTGCATTTTGCATCAAGAACTAAAGGAACTTTTCTTTCATTTTCATTTCCCAAATCTACATGTTTTTATTATGACATTGAAAAATCAAAACTAGGAGACCCCCTACTAGACAAACAAAATATTTTCAGAAGTGCATTAAAAATGAAGTGTCCTTATCTCTAAGATAAATCTAAAGTTCATTATATTCCTGTGATGGTTAACAATACTTTCATAAACACAACCCAAGGAAAGCTTTGCTTCCCTATGTGGAAATTTATTGAAACTGGAAGTGTCTGGGTCACCCCCCTGTAAAGTTACGGTCTCCTATTCCCTCCAGTTCCAATTAACAGCACTGGCATACATGGCTCAACCACCAAGAATAACCTATGTCACAATGTGCATTAGAGATGTGAACATTGTGTACTCACATTTAGAAACTAATTCCTTGTTTTCTGCATGCCAGTACAAGCACCTCAGAAAACACACAGCATAGATGTCTTACATCCTATATCAGCCTTTATTATTCAAGCCTACACATTCTTTTCCAAAAGGATCAGAAAATACTGGCTTGGTTAAAATTAGTTTTTAAAGAAATGCTCTTCTAAAACAAGAAACAAAACATTTGAAAAGTTTCTTTTCACAGTAAAATACAGTGAGGCAATTATCACAGTTCCATAAGGTGTGTTTTCAACACAGTTTAAATGAATTAATTTAGTTTTGTGAGTGTGGCAGGCTAAGTGAATAGAAAGAGCTGATTACTCCTATTCAGTTGTGTTCTCAACACTGCAGAAGAAAAACAAGGGCATAAAATAGCACATTTCTAAACATTCAAACCATTCACAATTTACATGAATCCACAGCTGGTGGGCACAAGACTAGGGAAAGCAAGGAGCAATGACATTTCAAAAATAATCTCATAAAAGTAACTTTTATTTAAGGATATAAATAACTACAAAAGTTTCTAAATCTGAATATGGTTTTGTGCTTTTTCCAGTCTTTCAGAATAACTTCCTTTCATGTATTTTCTACTTCATTTACATTTGAACATACATTACTTAAAAAGTAATTTTTCAATGACCAAACGAAACATTTTTCTGTGAATTTCACCAGCCATTTATATGAAGTCTCGTATGTAATGCTAGCAGCAAGTTTCATATTTCAGTGCAGTATAGCTCACTTTTATTGCAGCATAACTAGTGAAGACACTGCATTACTGACTGTGTAACTGAGGCAAATGACTTAATCTTCAGAAAGATGAAAAACAGGTATTTATCTGTATCGTTTAATGGAGCGTACTAAGTCATAAAAACAGAGATATTCAGCAAACTCTTTGATGCTAATTTTATGGTTCGTACGACGGGCAGATTAGCACAGACTGCATCTGCAAAATTTCTTCTTTACTCATACGATTTTTCCTGTTCTAAAGATAGTGTAGTAGAAAAAGGGAGTAAATAATATCATAACATTAGTGCATACTGGAGTTTAAATCAGACTGTGGGATCATTTCCCAAAATTCTCCCTCCACCCTCACTTTTCTGTTAGTTTATTTTATCAGAGAGCAATATAAAATTTATTTTCTATTAAATCCATTAGAAAACTTCTGTAACATAATCTGGAGCTCCACTGTCCACTTTTGGGAGAAACCTTACCTGCTATAATAGAGTTTACAAGAAATGCTAGGTATCCAGAATGTAGCAATTACAAAAACTCCTGTTTGAATTCAGTAACTGTTTCATGAGGAATATGATTTATCACTGTAAACTCCATTATTTTTCGAACAATTTTCTTTCCGTAGAATGAGAGTAACATACAAATTTCCATATACATCTTGCTAAGGAATTTGTATATTTAAGCAGATGCAATTAAATAGTTTATCTATATTATACTTCTGTTTAGTATAGACTCAAAATGCAGGCACTCAAGCCCAATGATTTGCAGTTCATTTGTATTAAAACACTGTTTCTAGCCAATTAAACTCTTCAGTCTCCTTTAGGAATGAGGCTGCAGTACATAAAAGGCAAAGCAAAACAAGCCTTCAGAATGGCACCTGAACAGAGTGTGAAGCAGAAACCATCACACAACAGCCCTGGCAGGAAGTTCCTCATCACTGAGCTGGGTGTCTTCCCACTGTGGACACCTGTATTTTAAGAACTGTTTCTTACAAAATATTGCTGATTCCATTTAGAGAACTTTCTTGCTGTATGGTGCCTTCTGAAAGGTAAGTGTCAAACTTCATCCCTTCCAGTGTGAGTCACTTTCTTTTCAGTTCCACCGCAGAATTTATGCATAGAGAGTTTACAGATGTTGTTTTGTTTGGTATTTTTTTTATAAGATTGGCTTGTGCCTCAAACAAGCCTTGTTTTCCTTTGGGATTACATGTGAACACTTTGCGGAGAGCAATCAGAATTTTTCTTAGTCTGTATTTTTGTGAGAACAAATCTCCTGTTAGAAAAGAGATTTTCTATTTCTCTTTCTCATAGCTCTGCTCCCGCTTGCACTTGCATTCTCCTGAGTACTCTAGAGGAGATCTTGTTAATGTTTTGTGATTTTGGAGTTGATCGACATTTTTGTATTTTTCTACTGCAATTATTTTGCTTAATCTATAGCATTTTGCTGACTGCCAGAGAACAGGGGCTCAGAGTCACCCTGAGATTGCACAATGCATTAAGCACCTTCAGTACATTCCCACCCTTCTTTTCATCACTTCCAACCAGTGACTTCCAACTTTATACAGAAATCCTGCATTGCTCTGCACCTTAACTTCCATTGTATTATCCAAATCCTTCTGCTTATTTTTCTAGGCTGAATCTGTATCATAAGCACATTTCAGCACGATATTCCTAATTCTGAGCCAAGGTTGAAGCATTAAAGAGGACCATCTCTGTTGCTTACCTCTGAGCAACTCTCATGTCTCAGGCAGTCATTAGCCCATCAGTATAAACCGAGAAGCAACTCCATCTGACAGCTCACAAACTCACTTTGCAATTCTTCTCTTGGCTAATCTTTCTTGGTTTAGCTAATAATTCCCACCATTACAATATACCAAATGTTTTATTGACATCTGACAAACTAGGTCTATTGCATTTCTCCTGTCTGAGATAAAAAATACTGTGCTTTATCAGAGGAGGGGATCAGGTTAATCCTGAACAATCCACTGTTGATAAACATCTCCTACATTCTACTCTACCTTGCATTTACTTCAAGAAAGAGAACTCTTCCCTTATTTTCTTCAAAAGCAGAGTAAGACTGCTAAAGGCAGATCAACAGGTGCCTACTGATATGGTTATCTCTATTCTATCTGTTAAATTACCTCAAGTTAACTCTGTTGCCTAATAATACAAAATCATGAGATTTTTTATTGGGTTGGGGGGGGGTTGTTGTTGCTTGTTTGGGTTTTGTTTGGTTTTTGGTTGGGTTTTCTTTTTTTTTTTTCTTTTTTTTTTTGTGGTTTTGTATTTGTTTGTTCCACATGGGGTATAGTCAGCCTAAGTGCCCACAAAACAAGAAGAAAAAGAAGAAGAAAAAGAAAAGGGCTCTCAGAGTGTCACTGTAAGCAAGTGAGTAATATGAAAGACCCATGAAGAGATCACACCTTATTCAGCAGAAATGAGCAATGGCTGATTTTCAATTGCACGAAAAGTTGGAGGAAACTGGAAGGTTAGAAAACTGTTAGAAACGTACTCAGGGAAAGGGCAAAGATGCAATGAGGTTCATTACTGGTAAAAAGTATTTTCAGAACAACTCAAAATAACATTCATCAGGAATGGCTTAAGTATGTTTGTTTCTGCCTGAAGGCAGGAGATTGGCTTCTGAGGTCTCTCCAGATGCTTTCCTAATCCAGGTATTTTCATAATCCATAAGAAACAAAAAGTATTTCTTTCAATCTCTTATTTCTCATTGTGCAACTTTTTTTTCTTAGTGTTGTGACTGTGCTATTTAACCTCTGGAATCAACAGGTTTTGGTCACTACCTCAGTCTTTTTACAGAACTATACCCCTCAGAGCATGGATATTTATTGTATTAACCAGACATATTGCACCCAAAGGGTAGAGCATTTGACTCCAATTCTTAGGTTTAGAGATAATTTGATCAGGAAGATAAAAAGTTATTTTGTACAGGAAGTCAAATGTCTAGATGGTCACACAAAGATTGTTAAGTAAAGTCCCTCAACATGGAAGAAGCATCAAAATTTTCACTATTTTGCACTGTAAAGCACAGACATTTCCTTATTTTCCCTGTCTTCTCCTTTCCCGCTTCCCTTTCACACTTCCTATCTCCAGCACAAGTGCAAAACACAGCCTGGCTGCAGGTACAACCTGAACCAACTCTTCCTACACGTACCTTTGAAACAATGGAGTCAAGAAATCAACAAAACAAACCATTCACCTGTGCAGTTAACTCCTCCCCCTGAGAGGTCAAAAGGAAGGGATGCACTGCACACAGCACAGGAGGGGTTTGACAAGGATGGCCCACAATTTTACTGCCAAGAGCTGCAGTGCCACAGTGACAATGACAGCATGAGCAACTCTGCAGAGCGGAACAAAATGGCAAAGGCTTTCCGCAAAGGAAGATAACCTGGGCTGAGTTATGCTTAACACGAAATCCAATCTTTTCCTTCTCATCATCAAATCCCTATCTAATCTTGCTTCTGCTCACATCTCACATCTCATTTCTCTCCCAAATCGCTTCTGTTCTGCTTTTTTGTCCATTTCTCTGCCTCAGAACTAACTACCATCAGTTTGTTTTGAATGGTTTTACAGCATTTTTCTATTAATTGCCCTTTTTCTCCCCTTCAAACACATCCTTAAAACCCATGGTCTGTCATCACTTTTTGCACAGATCCTTCAAAATGCCTTTGTTGAGTGTGCTGTTCTGTCACATCTACCCTCATTCACACCCACACATTTTAGAATGTCTGTTAAAACATTATAAAATTTAGAATTTTTTTACTATACAAGGTTAGTTACCTGCCTCTCAAGAAGACCATGAAAGATTAGGTCTCCAAAATAACATACAAGGAAAATAATATGTAAAAGCAACAAATAAAGCTTTCAGCTGTTAATCTGAATCACTGAATATACATATCTTTATTTAAAAGTCATTCTGCAAGCTGCTAACAAAATCACAAGAATATTCTAAACATCTGCATCTGCTTGCAGTGATGCTGCTTTAATGCATTCTGCTTGTCATGGTAAAACTAGTACTGAGCAATAAGATAGTGCACCTAAGGACAAAGTGCTATTGCAGAGTCCTACTGTACCAACATCAGATTAAAATTAATCATTCCACGGAGAATCTCTGATTTTCAGAATATCCTGAATGAAATCAGAATCAGCTGATCTACCTTTTCGATTCTGTCTTATTTCTTCCAATGTAACCAGTGTTTAAAGTGACTTTGAGATCCTCAGCAACAGGATTTGGATCTCATACATAAAGCAAAACAAAGGGCAGATGGAAGGGACTGCAAAATTAATTTAGATTCACAGTAATTCCCAAACTAGTTTCATTTGCTGCTGACTTCTAACCTCATTGTGCATAGATGCGTGTAATCAGCAGTGGCAGAACCACACAATCCTGAACCAGGGAGGACCTGGCCTTTCTTTATCACTTAACAGGAATACAAGGCCAGGTTTCTTTGGTGGACATTATCAGGCTTGTTCCGTCATGAGATCAAAACAAATTGCTTGGCACTTCTGAAGACTGATTTCTAAAGAACAAATCAATATTAAAATATGCAGTGACATTTGGTTAAGCAAAGCTCCTTTACGGCACATTCCCAGGAAAGGCTGCCGAACAGTGTTTTGGTGTTATCTTCAGACCAGCAAGGTGCCACACTAAGATGTTTGCATTAGAATGATTAATGAAGGACTGAAGCATAAAGAAAAATAACCACACTTAACTTACTTGGATTAAGTGATCCTCTTGGATTTATGCAGGTTTTATTTTGTATACAACTAATTTTTCCTTTCTTTTCTACTGCTTTTAATTTTGAGAGCACTTCACAAATTAGTTCCTTGGAATTAAACCATGTTAGTTCCATTTCAGCCGTTCCAGGAACTGGATAACCCATTTTTCTACATTTGTTGTAGACAATTCCCTGTACCTGTTATGCATAACCTAAGATCTACAGTCTGATGGCTGGGCAACTACTTTTGTCCAACTCGAAGTACTGCTGAAGCAAAGCAGGGGAGTTGGATCTGCTGCAGCAGCAGACAGGAGGAAACGCCACAGCCCTGGCCCCTCCTGTCAGCCCCCAGGATTGGCTGTGGGACAGCAGAGCCCAGCTCAGCGTGGGGCATGAGGAAGGCTGTGCTAGGCAGCACTGGCTCAGCTGCTGTCTCTTCTCAGGGGTGGGGAAGGTCAGGGAGGGGGGTCAAACTGGAGGAAATGGCCCATGGGCCACATCCAGTCCCAGAGCTTCCAACTGGAGTATGCCACAGTAACGTTACAGAGGCAGATGGTAAACCCACAACTTCATAAATGAACCAATTAGGCTAGATAAGAACGGTAATTTCTATTGCACCATGATTTAGTCAGAAGTCACAGGGCTAGGTCGTCAGCTAGTGTAAATAAGAATACTTGCATCTATCTTGAGCCTGTTAAATGAGTTGAAATAAAAGGAAGAATAAACTATTATGAAAGGCCAGCTACTAAGTATTATCTGTCTCTAATGGATTTTTGTTTCTTTTTCCATGACCTAGTGAGGAACTTTGCCTGGTAATTAACCATGTAAAGGCTTTCTAAAGCAGATGAGAGCTACCCTCTGTACCAATTTCTTTTAATTTTTTTTTTCTTTTTTCATTTTTCTTTTGATTGGTGTGTTTGAATTTATCATTTGAGCAAACACATAAAAGAAGTGGCATTTAATCACTAACTTAACTGTGCCAGTTCAGACCTCTTGGGGATATGAGGATCCATGTTAAGCACTGAGAATCTCCGGAAGAATCTCCTGGATTTTAGTCACAGGATTTCTGAAGAAATCTTTAAACCTTTCCAAGCATCACCCTGTTCAAAATCTGACTGGATTAATTTTGTATTCATCTAATCACCTCTCTTTTGCTACTTCAGACAGGTAAAGTAGAACATACTGGCTGGGCTTGAGAACAAACCATACAATTTATTCTTTGGTGTCTTCTTAGTTCTTTATTATTTCTTCTTTTTACAGTTTTAATCAAATACAGCTCCTGAGGTTTTATGATAACAATTTTATAATCCATATATGGAGAAAGTTGCTCTTGTTCTTCGGAAGATCATAGTTATCACAGAACAAGGACCAGTGAACAACCCATATAATACAGAAGAGGGACTACAACATTCCCCCCTAATAAACATAAGCGATCATGCACTGAATCACCAGGCAAATACAGATTTCATACAGCTGTTTTTTAAATTAGTTTATTCCTAAATTTATTTTTTGGAGAATAAAGAAACTGATAGTTAGAAATCTTTGTTTCTTCCCATAATGTAAAGAATTACTTGATAATAAAGATGATTATAAAACTGAGGGAGGACTTTGTATTAAAAGCCTCTTGCTGTGTCAATCAAAACTGCATGGGTTGTCATAGTCCTTGGCTGTGACACTCCTCCACTCCTTGGTGCACACCATAGCAGATCTTATATTTTGCATCACTTCTTTTGAACTGTGTCTTAATCAGGGACAAAAGCTATCTCCTGTTGAGCTTCAAATGGGTGATAAAAGTCCTGATGCACCCATTAAATATGTCTTGCTTGGCAAATGCAGAGCACATGAATCACCTTGATGGTCATGGAGCTATAAGATGCCATCAACTTCTACTGATATAAGTATGGCCTTGGCTCAGCATCCTATTATACTAGTCAGGCTATGACATGATGAGATGGAGTTGTATTTCATAACTGGTAGGTTTTGAGTTGAACATATTGAAAGTCAATGTCCCAACTGCTGTTATGGCGTTGTGGTTTAAAGGAAACTTGAGGTAAAACATGATTTAGTACTACTAAAGTGATGCTGATTTTGTAGCGTGCAGATTGCCTGAATGACTTTGTTTTAAAATACTACAAAATGGTGGTAATCCTAAAAAAATAAAAATCACAAGTGGTCTTTTGACTTGCCTGGTACGAATGATTTTTGATTCACCTAAAATACTTTAATTTTTTGTTTCACTCTACTGCCATTACTGTTAGAAACCTGGCCACCTTCTTCCCTGTGATAGACACAACTGGGAGCTTCCCCAGAAGACCAACTGTCTTAGAAATACGGATTGGAAGGTAAAGTTAAGTCCTAATATCTTGACAGAAACTGTGAATCTTGCATTAATGTTTAGATCATAAATAGTTAATCCCAGTGGAAGGTTCCAGTAACTGTATGACCAGAAGAGTCTGTTCTGTAACCACTACAGAAGACACTTTCAGCCTGAGCTTCGCTGCTCAGGTTTTCCCCTTGAAAACAAAACCACAGTCTTGGCAGTAAAGCTAAACACACAGTTTATGCAATAAAGCAAACGTGAAATGGAAGTTAATGTTTCTGAGACATTAATGCTGCAAATGCCAGTTTCATTATGAAATTTCCAGCAGAACACGAGTCAAGGACACTAATTTCTCCTGCCTCTAAGAGAAACTCAGATCTTCCTTATTTCTCGGTAAAGCAAAAATAAACCTACCAAGACTTTTATTTATGCCACCGTACCACAGAGAAACAGCCAAGGTCAGCCTGCTTTTCTTTCAGTACATCCCTGCCAACTCCTGGTTTACTCAGGATTGGCAAGGACAGACAGACTGGGTTCTCCGAGTCATTAATTTAAATTTGACTTGGATCAATCATGAGTGGGTCAGGTGTAGATGACATTCACACAGTATTTACTTCACGTGGAACACTCTCCCTGAGTTGACCCATAGAGCCACAGTGTGTTCATCATTCATTAGAGGCAACATAATGTGCATATTCAGTCATAACCCCTTCCCCTTTCTCTACTTCTGCTTCTCATGTTTTTACTTCGCAAGACTTTTGGATCAGAAAAAGGATTTAGATTTATATTTGCATGGGACATTATCACAGTGAAATTTCCTCATTGTTGGGAACAACAATTACAATGATTGGTAACACAGAAATGAGTTATATTTTGACACTACACTTTTCTCCTCCAGATTTTCATGGATTATATGCTAAAATCTACACAACCTGCTCTTTCTCCTTTACTATGACAATTCTGACATCTACCACAAACAGCAATATGCTCAGCTCAAATATCATGTATAAAACATTAATCATATAGGTTAAACTACTTATTGCCCTGTCCTTTATCTGTGTTTTTAGTGCACATCAGCATTGTATTCTTTTATAGAAGCCCTAAACCATTTTTATAAATTGCAATATAATGAGTGCCGTGGTCCAAAGCCATCAAAAGCAAGGATGTGCCAATGAATTTGCAGCTCTGCTGCAGTGCAGTCACAGCTTTGTGATAAATATACTAATACGATGCTCTACTCACAACCTGTTATTTAATTCATTTTCCATTTGCTGAAAACAGATATCTACTGTAAGTAATAAACAATTAATTTATTAACTCGGACTTGTGCAACGAACTGCTTTGATGCCAGGAGGATTACTGCTGAAGTAATAAATAAGTGTGAATGCACACACACATGTGCATGTACACACACGTGCATGTTCACACACCTACATTTAACACACACACACACACACGTGTTTTTTCCAAGAATGATGACAATTTCAAGCTTCTGAAAATTAGCAGTCCTTTCAAGAAAACAACTCATATTTAGAGCAAAACTGCTTTTAAGGAAAATATAACTATGAGGATAAAACTGTTTTAATAATATGTACTTGACTTTAAAAAATTTAATGACACAATCCCGGTATGCTTAATTTTAATTACAAATAGCTCAGTGATGGGAATCTATTATTCTACCTAAATAGGCTTGTGATTGCCCTACAGAAAAATTGATAGGCTATAATTTAAAGTAGGTTAGAGGCTCCTGATTTTATTTTTCTGCTTTTCAAGGTTTGGGAACCATAGTTCAGGGTCTGTCAGTATTTCATTTTATTATAAGCTTTGATTTCTCAAGGGCTTATATTTCAGTTACCAAAATTTACTCCAGAAGCCCAGCACACACAGCAAAAGCCAGAACAGAAATAAATAGTAGCACATTGCCAGCACTAGTTCTGAAACAGCTCATGCACTTGGTATTCCAGGAGAGTAAGGGCATCTGGTAGGTAGTTTTAGAGATTTTATTTTAAATAGAGGAGGAAAACAAGGGAAAATCCCTACACAATATTTTGCTTTTGCCTTCCAGACAGTTTGTCATTAAATTTTTGACACTTCTTGAAACAGACTCTTCAGAGGAAAGGGCCAGATTTGATTAATATCTCAACTTGAACAAATGTTGGAAAACATGTTGAAGTTTTTGAAATCTGTCATTTGACATGTTCAAAATGAAGAGTGTCTTTTATAGTTTAAAATAATTTTTCACTTTGAAATGTAATTTAAAATATACTATATGGACAGGACTGTACCAAGCCAAGTAATTTCAACCCTCTTTTTCAAACTGAAGGTGTATTTCCAAACATTTACCTGAGGGACAGATGGGTTGAAGCAGCTGAGTGGGGCACTCTGTGAGAAACTGCTGAAGGAACCTGTGCAGCTTTGATAGCTGCACTGACAGCTGAGCTGGGAATAAGAGGGTAGCCTGAAATGCAGGAGATCTGATATGGGAGCAATCTAAACTGGTTGTGCACCACTGGCTGCACCAATGCTAAGAAAGGAATTTAATACAAAAACTGAAAAACAGATACAGAGAGACACTATGTGCAGGAAACAGAAGTGTGAGAGAGAAAAACATAAGAAAATAAATAGTTTAATCATGAGTGTGAGCACTGCTGGGGGAACCAAACTGCTAGAAAAAGAGAAATTGGAGAGCTGCTCAAAGCAAGACAATAAGGAAAGAACAGAGACTCCAAGGACAGGAAAGAGATGAACTATGGCAACCTCAAGTGCCAATGAAATTACTGTTGTGGGAAGCACGAAACAATATCATCAACTCATCACGTCAGGATACTTGCACTTGCATACCAGCACTTCTTTCTCCCTGTTTTTAAGACTTACGCTTTTTAAACTCAAGGCATTTTGACTGTTTCACGGATATCTGCTAAGGCCTTCCATTTACCTTATATCCAAAGAGGTGTGGTGCCATATTGACAAAAGAAGATGGAAACATGGTCACTACTGCAAAAATTGTATATCTTTTCATTATTCAACTATTTCAAAGTGCCAGCTGTATAATATACATAGTGTGGGTCTTGCAGACAACTTCCATTTCAGCCAACAGTTTTGATAATGAAATATTACAGAGCTAGCCATGAAAACAAAATCGTGTAGTTCATTTATTCCATTAACTTACCAGAACAAGTTTCTGCTTTATGTTCAATATTAGTGAGATAAAACATACCCTGTTACAAAGCATTAATCACTACATGCACAGGTACATGAAAAAATGCTGTCTTATGTTCTCTAGAGCTTTTTAAAAGGCAGGTGACTGCTCAAATAAAATTAAAACAAACTATCAATATTTACATTTCAATAAAATATCAAGATTAAAGTAATGTAAGATTAAAGTAGCTAATGGTATTCCTTACTAAGACAATATTCTAAGATTAAGGATAAGTAAATAGGGCTATCATAATCACAATATGGACCTTGCAGCAATGAAAGGCTTATTAAATCCTTGAGATGATAGCTGGCTCTTTGCCTTTTGGCAGAGGAGTCATCTCCAGTTTGTTATTCTCTATAGAATGAATAACTCACTGTTTTATCTTATCCTTAACCATTGTTATGGATTTAAAATCTTGGAATTTTTCTTTCATCTACCAACTCTGTGCCTCAGAGGGATCACCTCCTCTCTTTTTTTTTTCAACCATGGAACCAGGAAAGAGACTGCCTGCCCCATGGAAAAGAGTTCCACCTGGCCCCCTCATGAACTGCTAACAATGGATCATTTGCAGTAGCTGCCTGGGGCATACCTGACTCCTCAGGCTACAAGCTGCATGTTTGGGAACTTCTGTGAGATAAGAAAGGTTTCCTGTCTTCACATCAGTGACTCAGTGTGATAACGCCCCTCTGGAGAGCCATCAGCACCTCCACACCCAGCCTGAGGGGTCATGTCTGCTCATGGGCCATCAGGGATTCCAAAAATATGTCAGAGTGTAAATCACCCACTGTGAAATTCCCCGCCCTGGGGGAGGTACTGGGCACTCCCACCTGAGCCTAAGCACATATAAACTGGGGGGTTTTGGGACTGGGGCTGTTCAGATCCAGAGGAGGACCAGAGCCTCAGCAGGACTGCGACTGTCACTCTCAACTGGACCAGGACCATCACCCTCACCGACAGGTTTCTTCTTTCCTCTTACTTTGTACCCAGGAGGGCCAGGTGGTGCTCAGCACAGGGGCTGACAATTACCATTCTGTTTGTGCCCCAGGCTGCTGGGTCACACACTTGTTTTTGTGGGTTAAAGGGACCTTTTCCTCTGTACCCTTGTACTGATTGTGATCTTTTTTTATTAAATTATAATTCTGATTTATAATCTGTTTGTGAATTAGATTCATTCCTCCTGCCAGTTTATCTTTAAACCAGCACAACCATATAGGCTATCCATTTCATTAATGGCTTTACTTACTAACACCAGTTGTTTTCTCCTAAAACTTTGCTTTGTCTAGTCAGTGGTCATCCCTTAACTTTAGCACATTAAAAACATGCTGGCAATTCCTACTGCTCCATCTCCCTGTCATACAAGAAACTGGAAAGAAATGCTGAAGAAACATTTTCCTCTGGTCAAGTGTTTTCTTACCAAATATTGCTGACATCAAGATCTTTGTAGCTCTTCCTTCTTTACTGAGTGATCTGCATACAGCAGGGAACGTAGGAGAGATTGATGCAGAGAAGGGGTGTCCTGAATGTCCGGTCATGCCTCTGCTGAGCTGTACTTATAAACTAACAAATATAGTAAGCTGGAACAAAAAGTCCCAGTTGCAGTGACCTCTGGCCAGGCTCCACAGCCATGCCTGCACTAGTCTTTCTTCCCCACTTACCTTACCTACAATACCAGCAGTATAATTAGCCAAATTGGTATGTTAAGTCTGTTTTACTCCCGGATACATACCTTTTCTTTCTACCTCTTGCTGCTATGAGTATTACTGGTCAGACAAAAGAATCCTGAATAATATCATAAAAACCTTTATGGAATCCAAACTTTTATCAATGTCATTGAATGTTTGTATCTACAGGTATCTTCAGATATGTATCATTTACTCATGCCCTTGCAGAGAAGTGTACAGATGGATTAGGTGTTATGATGTAACCTGTGTACTAACTTAGCTCTGCTGTAGCTAGAAAAAGTGTTTCTGGATCAAGAAATAAAGCAGAACCCATAAATCTGCATTTACAAGCCTGATCTGCTGAAATTAAACTAGAGTTTTGTAATTTGTGTGAATTTGTCCAAAAGAAATAAGTCAATAAAGCTTTGAAAGCCCCTTGTGGAACTCACAGACACTCCACGAAGCTTTGTTAAGACATGATTTCTGAGACAGGTTCCCTAGTAGGCTTCTGCGGTTCCCATTTCAGATAAACAGCATCCAGCTCTGCAAAGTGGAAAACTTTTCTTTCTAAAGAGACAATGCAGAAACCTGTCAATAGCAAAAGCAAATGTTCCAGCTTTGGAAAAAATACTTCCTATTTGCTTCTTTGGTCACTGTAACAATTGCATATTTCGGTTTTTCACAGGAAGATATTTTTATTTGCTCTCCAGTGTACAAGTATGGAGCACTGGAATCAAGGCTATTCTGAGTAACTGCATACAGTGGCATGGTACAGACATTCTTAATAATTTATCAGAGAAAAATTCTGAAATAAATTATATTTAAAATGGCATCAGATTAATCAAGATCTGCTAAACAAGCTGCACTTAATTCTTAGACTTTCACAAACCTTGATTTTGATGGATGCCTCTTCACCTTAGAAATCAAGGATTTAACCAAGCTATGTTAAACACAGTCAAGAAGAATTCATCATAGTTTAACTGAGCCCAACAACAAGGGAAGAGACATATAAAGCATTAATTCAGAAATGCAGTAAACTAAGATTTAATAACTGGAGATTACTATTTCTCTAATACTTCAAAACAAAAAATAAAGAACAACGAAAAGAGAACAAAAAGTGAGAGTGGTAGCCTGTGTGACTTTCTGTTCCAGTCTATCAGATACCATAACAAACTTGTCAAACAATACTTAATATGTGAATCATGTTTTCAAAATACTATTAGTGGAACTCACTATCAACTTATTCTAATAATATAAAAGGGTTTGCTTGTCTTTGACTTTTTTCCTAAAAATGACGAGACTCTTAAAAGTCTTAGCTGTTTATTTGTGGTGGTTTCCACCTTAATACTTTAAATAGGCAATGTGTCTCTTGAAGGTATGTAAGTGAGAAACTGTTATTTCTATAGTGACCTGTAGTGAAGGGCCAGCATGCCTTTGCCTTCCTTCCGTACAAATGGAACAGTCCCTGCTGCCAGACCCACGTGCTGAGCTCCAGGCAGGGACAGCCAAAGGAATGAGCACACAGGGCTGCCCTGGCAGCTCAAGGCAGAGTTGATTCTTACTGCACAAAGGAAGGCACATTTAGAAGCCTAAGCAATAGAGTGATAGAGCAACAAAACAAAGACCACCCTGGTACTGTTTCCTCTAAGGCAAATGAGAGTTTTGCCCTAGTGTTGAATGGCGATGGGGTTAAGCTGAAATTGCCACCAAGCCCAGAAAACTTGGAAAGCTTGAAGCATAATACTTAATGTTGTACTGAAAATTAAAAATATTTCAACAGTGAGTTACACAGTGATTGTGCTTGTTGATACGTTCAAAGACAAATGCTGAAAAATATGTTTATCTACTCAGTGAGAAGAAATTTGTATTACTTAAGCTTTGACAAAATTCCAGCTGTATACAGCTAATGCACAAATACCAAGTCCAAGACCTGCATGTATATCTGATCAACAAAAAAGGAGATGCACTTAAAAATTATGCCATTATGTGGGAACATCACTCTTTGTCTTTCCATTCCATATACAGATGTAGAGCTAAAACTTGAAGTGTGAATGTAGGGGAAGAATAAATGCAATGTTTAGCACACAGAATGCCTTTTGGCTCTTCATGAGGGTTTGTGGGGCCAGTATGCAGGTAATTTGAAAGCCCTTAAGTCCATGATCTGGAGCTATTTGATTTATATTGTGCTAAAAAATATAAGGGTCCAAATGTCTTCCAAAAGACTCGGTGTTTAAACTACATTTATCTTGTCTTTCACAGGTCATCTTCCCCTTTTCTTTTATACTTGGCCGTTTGGGGGAAAGATGGAGAGAAGTTTTTTTCCTTCATACCAGAAGGTGTTGCTGGATACACAGATTCAGTCTCATTTAGAGCTCTTAACTGGTATCAACAGATTCAATGGATGTAACTTCCCTTTGTCCCTTTGAGCAGACTGTCTACCTGTGCAAAATCCCTATGAATTGACTGCAGAGAATTAGAATGGCTGTTGATGTTATTTGGCAACAAACACATTTCAAGAAATGTGTAGCTCTTTTTCTTTACCTCTGTAATGGCTTTCATTCTACCTTTTTAGACAATAAATTTAAAACACGGTTTATTTCAACAACTGTGTTTAAAGCTCGATACTTTATACACTGTGAGAATCACCACCACAAGAACTTGCACAAGTGGGAACACACTGTGCCAATCACCACAGAAAATCCATCTTGTAACTACAGTGCCAGGCTCCTGATTTTAGAGTAGGATAATCTAGCAGAGCCCATGTTAGTCTGACTCTCTTGTGAGCCAACTCCTTTCATACTAAGAGACTCTTAGCAGTTTTGGTCCTCACAGCACTGTCAAACACATAAAAGCTAAATCTTCACAACATGTTACAGATCACGAGCGATAAGTCAGCTACCAAAATCTGCTTGAAGTTTCGAAGTTACTCTGAAAGATCTTTACAGCGAGTCACCAGTCTTGCAAAGATAGGTCACATTTAAATTAGGAGCTAATGCATTATTTATGTTGGTGAGATTGTAACTCAGAAATCACTGTTATAAACAAGAGGAAAGTCTACACAAGAGCAGTGAAATTATACTGCAATTTTCTCAGCTACAAAGATAAATTATTTCTAAGCAATATGTATTATAAATAGTGGTGCTATACCAATAAGCTGTCCCTGAATTATAGTGGAAGAGGACAAAATGCTTCCAATTTCTGTGGAAAAACTGAGTGTGGTTTACAAGATAATGACAGCCTTCACAGATGGATGAACACATGGTTCCCAGAGGGCTATAAACTACAATTCAAGCCAGAAGTTCCATTGACAAAACTGATTGCTAGAATTCTAAAGAAAGAGTTAAAAAAATCATCAAAAAATTTTAGGTATTATCAGGTTTAAATTGAAAAATCTATGGTGTAGGAAAAGTAAGTTTATCGTGCAAGAGGAGAAAGAATACCAGTGAACATGCCATCTAGAAAAAGACAAAGAGAATTTTGCTCTAAAACAACCTTCTTATCTCCCCTACTGCAAGCCTTTTCTCCAGGAAGAACAGTCCCAGCTCTCTCTGTCTCTTTCATAGGAGAGATATTCCAGCCCCTTAATCACATCAGTGGCCCTTTGCTGGACTCTCTCCAATATGTCCCTCTCTCTCTTGTACTGGGAAGCCCAGTATGGTCCCAGTACTCCAGGTGTGGCCTCGCCAAGGTTGAGTAGAAGGGCAGGATCACCTCCCTTGGCCTGCTGGCCATGCTGTTGCTGATGCAACCCAGGATACTGCTGGCCCTCTTTCCCACCAGCCTGCACTGGTGACTCATGGACAGCCTGGTGTGCACCAGCACCCCCAGGGCCTTTCTGCAGAGCTGCTTTCCACCCGCTCAGCCTCCCGTTTGTGCTGGTGCTGGGGCTCATTCACCCCAGGCTCAGGACCTTCCATTCGTCTTTGCTAACTTCAGGAGCATCCTGTCAGCCCCTCTCTCCAGCCTTCTGATGTTCCCCTGGACGTCAGCACTACCCTCTGGGGTGGCAGCCACTCCTTCCACTTATGCATCATTTGCAAACTTGCTGAGGGTGTCCTTTGTCCACCATCCAGGGCATTAAGGGAGATGTTAGACAGTATTGGCCCCAGTATTGATGTCAGTGTCAGTCAGGTCACACAAGTCACTGGCCTTCAGCTGGACTTGCTGCCACTGATCACAACCACCTGGGCTCAGCCCTTAAACTAATTTTCAACCAACCTCACTATCCACTTACCTAATGTACTTTTTCAGCTGTTCTGAGGATGATATGGGAGACAGTATCAAAAGTTTTACTAAAGACAGATTAAACAATATCCACTGCCCCTCCCTTGTCCACCAAGGCAGTCACCTTATTGTTGAAGGCTGTGAAGTTGATTGTGCAAGACCTCCCCTTCACAAATCCGTGCTGACTACCCCCAATGACCTTCGTATTTGCCAAGCCTTTAGAAATGGTTCCCAAGAAGATACACTCCATCACCTTCCCAGGGACTGAAGTGAAGTTCACCAGAGCCCCACATGTTCTTTCTTGCTTTCCTTGAAGATAGGAGGGGCATTTGCTCTCTTCCAGTCTTCTGGAACTTTCCCAGTTGCCACAACTTCTCAAAGGTGACTGAGAGTGCCCTGCAGTGGCGTCAGCCCCTTCCCTCAGCATGTGGGGGTACAGCCCATCAGGCACCACGGACTTAGGTATGTCCAGCTTGTTGGAAGTGCTCTCTGAGCTCATCCTCCTCTATAGAGCACAAGTATTCTGTGTTAGAGACTTCACCTCTGGTCTGAGGGGCCTTGGGCTCCCAAGGGTCAGTTTTACTGGCAAAGACAGTCAAAAAAGGTGTTCGATACATGAGCCTGTTCTTGTGTCCCTTGTCCCCCATTTTCCTGCCCCAGTCAGCAGCGAGCCTACATTTTCCCAAGTCTTCCTCTTGCCTTTTAGGTACTTATAGAAGCCTTTCTTGTTGCTCTTGTTTATTTCCATCAATAAATCTACATATTATTTTTAAAACTTACTAAGACCTGTAGTTACTTTCCTCATAAGCCAGAGAGGAGGTTATTTCTTTTCTTTTAAATCCTAGTGTTGCCATAAGCCTTAATATAGTTATAGATTTTAATGTAGTTTTATATAGTTTTATAGTCTTTTGCATTTAAAAAGTAGTTTATAACCCCTGTACCAAATACTTAAGCTAGATTTTAACCTCTGTGTCACATTCTTGAAGCCTGGTTCTGTGCTAAGGGGGAGGTATTAGGCTGTGTTCAGAGAGCTACTAGAACATGTATAGTCAAAATACAATATTGTTTAGTCGTAGTATAGAGATGGGGTTAGAGGGGACTGGAAGAACTCCAAGTAGAAGACGTAATGTGATGAAGATGAGGGTGGGAGGGGAGGAAGGAGGGGTCTTGGGACCACCGACTCAATTCTAAGGGGGTGTTTCTAGGGGGGTGGTTAGACATAGTAATGGGGTGGGCTAATTAGACATTGGATGTATTTTCTAGATAGGGAAATTAAGTAGAATCATAAATTTGTAGAATTCTGTGATCCTGGTGCGCGCGTGTCATGGATTGCTAGAGCTAAACTCATAGTAAAGGATTTTTCTCTGCCTTGCCCGGTCGTGGAAATTTTCTTCCTAGGTATTCCAGGCAACACTAGGAAGGACTTGGCTGAGGGTCTCCCATGCTGACAAAATTTGTGAGCTTTTTTTGCAATGTATGGGCCTCATGTGAGCCAGGATTCCTGCTAGACTAGAAGTAATGTCTGGAACAGCCATAAAAGGCCAGTATTTGAGAATCCTGGTCTTATCCAGCAGTGAAACATGTATTTTGCACCAAGGCTCTCAATAGGATTAAATTGAATGAAAACAACATAGTGGGTGCTGTCAAGTACTGACTGCATGGTAAGGCCCAGAATGCATGGTTAATTTTACCTGCAAAAACCCCTGCACATAAAGAAACTTAAAGCACAAAAAATGATTCAGACAACTGAAAGGCACATGGGGAAATAATAATGACAGGTAAAGTTACTGAAGTTAGGAGACATAGCTTAATTATGCTATCCTCATGAAAAACATCACAAGATCATTAGCAGCCAGCAGGGATAACCGTCTCAGCTTTATTACTCACAAGAAACATTCAAAATATGTGAACATATGCTTTAAAATGTCAGTGCCTCATTCTGACCTCTTCTTGGGCTGTCATAATTTGTTACTCTTATATCCTAATACATTTTAATTTGTGCCATCTTCTGGAAACTTCCTACAGCACGCTACTTGCAACAAAATCTTGAAGTGCAGATGGTGTCAAAGCATCTCACATCAATTCCCAAACATACCATTCTAATGAAATTTAGGACTGTAACCTAATTCATAGGCATGGCTTTTATTTCCATGTACAACTGGGCACAAGGTTATGACCCATAGCATGCCCACTGGTCATTCTGCTGCTGCTGCTGCAGTTGCCTGTTCCTGTGAGGCTCCCCTGGGTGCAAATGTTCAAACTAAGGTTCTAAAATGTCCCAGCATTGTCTGAGGTGTGTGTCAATACTGCAGTCTAAACGGGGCCTCCTCTGTCACAGCACAAACCAACAACCCAGTGAGTACTCCTTCCCTTCCCCTTGTCTGAGCCATACATCCTGCTCCAAATGAGTGCTGAGATGCTCAGCTGGCACACACTGCCTGTGGCAGGGAGCTGCAGCACCACAACAGGCATGGCATGTGGCAGGGCAAGGGAGGAGCGGAGGGGGCATGAACAACCCTGACACCGAGCACCCAGCTCACCTTACAGACAGATTGCAGGTACCCTGCTGTGAGAGATGTAACCCAGGTGCAGGTACCTGACGTCTTCCAGACGCTGACTGTGCAAACACTTGTAGGTTGCCTCTGAAAGGACAAGCTTTCTCTTCTGTTCACTTCCTAGTATATAGTGCTCACATGCAACCTGATTTCTATTTCAGTAAGTTTTAAATAGGAACATCTGCAAACTTGTTGCATAAGCCTAAAAGGTTAAATTCTCCTTTGATAAATTAGTAGATCCAGATCCATTCTGATAATGGCTTTGATACTTATTAAGCCCTATGCCACTTGCATATGCTCCTCCTTCCTCCTTTACCCTTCCCTGCCTTTTTTAGCTCTGTTTTTTGATGCTTTCCCTAAGCAGCTGGTAGATGCTCCTGTTGGCCATGAAATTTGAGGGCTGATGCAGTTGTCACCTGATTTTGATGGTGGCCTTTTTAGAAAGCTCCTCTTAAGGAGCAGCAAGAGTGGGCTGCTCAGTAAGGGAAGAGCTGCTGGGAGGTTAGAGTGAAAGCAAGGCAGGCACTGCATGAAACATACTGGTAGGTCCCACAATACCAAGCAAGATGAGCCATTCCAGTGCGCTGCTCTGGCCCATCAGCTGACCTGGCAATAAGGCAGGTGGCAGAGCAAGCCGGGAGATGGAATCGGTGGGTCGGGGCTTGAATCAGCGAGGCACAGGGACAAGCTGCAGTGTAGCTGAATGATGAGAGGGGAAGCCTCAGAAAGAAATAGGTGGAGAAGCCATTGCTCCTCACAGCTGCTCCTTGCACTGCCCTTCCCACCCAGTGCTCAGGTGCAGGCAGGGGCACAGGAGCAGGGCTGAGCCCAGCACTGAGCTGTGGCCAGGGGTCTGCTGCTCCCCCACTGCACCCAATGCCCAGTGAACCTCCTGGTGCATTCCAAACACAGGAAAAACCCTCTGACTTCTAAAGTGTTGAACTCCATTTACCTAAGAATTAGACTTAATCTTCTTGTATTCAGGGCACACATTTCTGCTCTGCTGCCATCTAATACTGGTTTCAGTAGCACTTTTTCATTTAATTTAGAAAGAGCATGCTATGATAGTGGCTGATGTGTTTCCTTTTATCACTTGTAGCCTATTATTATGACTTTCTGTCTTGTTAGTGGGAATAGCCTTTGAAACACACCCCCTTTCAGAAAATTGCCAGAACTCAGTGTTAACAAAAGTTAGGTCACAATATATGACATTTTTCATTGATCAAACCTTTAATTAATTGGTAGTTCTATTCAAGAACAGCAAACACAGGTTGCTGGTTATTTTTTATCCCTGTCAAAGGAATATATTTTGTTTTAGTTACATCCTGAACTGATGAAAGCAGAGCTGTTACTGAGATGATGGCTGCCTCAGCAAATCTTTTAATGTGCAGTTACATTCATGTTGGCTTTCAGATCCAAAACAGAAAAGCATTAGGACACTCAGATTTCATTATTAACCCTGTTTGTCTATTACTATTAGCAACTGCCCTCTTGAAAGAAAACCACAGAAATAGTTTGAGATTTGTGGATCATTAAATACTTACTCTTATTAGAAATGTCCTTGAGTTTTTATGGTGCAGCAAATTTACTTTGAGCTGCTCAAATGCTTTCAGATTCTCCTGTTCTTAACAGAATTGTCATCTAAGTTTTAACATGTGAAAATTGCTTTATTTTGTTGTATGCTCTATGCCACAATAATTCATTTGGTGTTTGGCACACCTTTTATAAAGTACACTGAGGGTTTTTATTTGGAAACAGAGTAAGCTGTGTATTATTTCTACCTTAGTTTCACTTCTCTTCACATGATTTGACTTTTCTCATGAAAAGAGAGCACCCAACAAGACCTTGTACATTCTTCTCACTACAGAAATGTGAAAGAAGAATGAGGAGGAGCCTCACACAGCTCCCCACAGGTGCTGCTGCAGCGCTGGAGGGCACAGCTTAGCCACAGGAACTACAAGGCTGAAGGAAAACTCTCACCAGAGTGTATTATGTTGGAGATAGCTACAACATCAAAGAGGTGAGAATAAAGTTGTAACTCTGCATATTTGGTAGAGAAGAAGTACAATACACAACATTCTTCAGCCTGCAGCATTTGTTGCCTCTTAAACAATATGTAGTCCCTCTGTCTCCAAAGAAGAGCATAAAACAAGGGGAATTTATAGCAGGACTCTCTGAATTACCCCCCAAACTATATTGTTCTGCAGAAATTGTTGTAGAAGTCCATGGAAAAAAGGTGGCAGGTCTAGTTACCCAAAAGAGATCATCACAACTGGTATGAAAACACATCTCACTCTGCATAGAGTGAGACCAGACTGGAAAGAGATTAGAATGGGAGTGGAGAGGGAATTGCAGGCAACTTTGGGGTAAATTACAGTCAACGACTTGAGAAAGGAAAAATAAACTCTGCTACTATAAAGAGTATGCTTAACAAGTGACAAAATATGCTAGTTGTTTATAAGAAATTAATATTTTCTCCTCTCATCTAAAGCTGTCTCGGAAATTTTACTCACTGAAAATCATTACATGCCACTGAGTACCCCTGTGCTTAGGATTAGGTGGAATAAAAAGGACTTGTGCATTTAAAAGTTTTAACATTTTAAAGTTTAAAATGTGATCAAAGGCCTTTTATATGGACAATATGTACTAACCTGAGGGTGGCTCACAGAAAGTATAGCTACCATCTTAATTAGATTTGGAAATAAAACATGGCAAGTTGTGAATTTCACAAGATCAGGTGGATTTTACCACTTCAATAATTTGAGTGAAATAAAGTATATACATCATATATTTCTCATCTGTGAACACAACTTAGGCTGGCTACAACAGGAGAGACTGTACAGTACAGATTTGACACATGTAATTTTTTAATAGAGGAGGAATAGATAGAACATTATATACCTTTATGTCAGTAAATACGAAGATGATGAAATCTGGATAGTTTATCGTCAACATTACAAATGTCATCCATAGGTTATCAGCATTAATTCAAACATAAAAGCATGATGCAGTTAGTGCTGAAAAGCACCAAGATCATTATGAAGACAGATGCTGGGCTGAGGGACATTTAATTAGATTAGTTAGCTATATTACTGAGTGACTTACTATTTCGGCTTGATTTGACTAACAAATGGCTTCAGAATGTTGTTAACCACTCATTCTTTTGCAGGTTGCTTTTAGCAAATGCTGCATTCATTTATAATTCCCCAGTGCACACAGCGTTTAACTTCTAAGGCACTAGAACCTGGCCTCTAAATAGCATTGGTGGCAGCAATTGTGAAAAGGATGTGGAAAGGTGTCTCCAAAAAATCAGGCTGTTATTCCATTTTGAGCAAAAATTAGAGAAAGCAGTGCTTTGTTACCAATAGATTTTCGTACAAAGGCTACTATTAACAACTATCTTCAGGAAAGGCAGAATCACAGAATCAGAGATTCAATGAGGTTGGAAAAGACCTCTGAGATTGTGAAGTCAACCCTTGACTGATCACCACCTTGTCAACCAGACCATGGCACTGAGTGCCACATCCAGTCTTTCCTTAAAACACATCCAGGGATGGTGACTCCACCACCCTTCCTGGGCAGTCCATTCCAAAGTTTAATAACCCTTTCTAGGAGGAGATTCCTCCAAGTGTCCAAGCTGAACATCCCCTGGTGGACGATGGCAGACGACGGTGAATTCTAGCTATTCTAATTTCCACTGACTTTGCTTCTGTTTCCGAACTATTTATTTTATTTAATTTAGAAATTTCTGGATATAATTTACAACATAGTGTTTCCACACTGGGATAGACCAATGATCCACCTGGTGCATAATCCTGCCTTCTGCAGTGGGCAGTTGCACATGAAGGGCATGTTGTGGAGTCATCCTTGCCTTGACATCTCACTCCTTCTGACAACCAACACCTTCATGATACTGTAGAAACTATTCCATTAGAAAGAAAGCTCAATGTGGACCCGTAAAAACTTAGGCAGACAAAATTGCAAGAATTTTTGAAGACACTACCTTGACACTTGAAGACTATTCTAAATAACATAATTTGTGATAGTTATCTTTAATGACTCTTGTTTTTCAAAGAGGAAACACATCCAAAGGGAGAAAATATGGGCAGAAAAACAGTACTCGGTATCACAGAGCTCTGCTCACCTACAGCACTGCCTTGGGTTACAGTGAGCCTTTTCATCCCCATGTCAGGAAAGCAGATAAGGTTAATGGATGATGTATTTTCCTAAGCATGTTTTTCAGCTTGGTTATTGTGCCCTTTAAAATATGAAGCAGACTCTCTGAAGTCATATAAATAATAGTTTACCTGAGACCTTCAAAAAGGTGGTTGATGCCCTTGCCTTTGGCTGTATTTTCTTTACTATGTCAGATAGGAACAAGAAGAATAGCTCTGTAAATAGGTGATTAAAACAAAAGGAAAAGAAAAAAGTATCTACCATCCCCCTCACCAAGATTTTCCCATGAATACAAATGAAACTGATAGAAACTGCAACTGGTGGGCAAGGATGATAAACCACTCAAGTAATGCACTACAAAGAGTAATGCACAAAATAATGCAGTTATCACCACGTATACTTCTATAAATTTTTTACACAAGCCATGCACTGTTCTGTCAGATGAAGTCAAGATTGGTTTTGGAATTTTCCTCTTGACATTTGCAGACTGTTAAGTACTTCCAGAAAGTAATTACTGTTATTCAACCTTGTTTTGAACTGCAGGCAGGGTAGTGCAGCACTTATTTCTATCAGGAATGCTAACCCCCATTTTGATATTCGAGCTTTAATTCTTGCTCTTGCTGTTACTGATGTCAGCTTTGCTAGCAGCTTTCTCTGAGGAAAGCTTTTAAGGCTTTTTTTAGTATTATGATTGAGTAACTTAGTTCTGCCAGCAGAGTCTCCAGGTATAGGTATAAACAATTAGTTTCCAGGTTCTCAGGTAAGCAGAAATCAGATGCGAAAAAAGTGTTGAAAACATAGAAGAGATTGAAGTCTGCTGCAAAAATACATTCTGACTCATCTTTCACAAATGACAGCCCTCCTGCTTGCCCACTTCCTGCCCTCCCAGTGTGCTATCACATGAGGGCAAGTCCCCAGCCACAGGATCCTCAAAACTACAGGTTCATGCCCATGGCCCAGTGTCAGATCCTTCTAGTCAGGTGAGAAAGGTTTTCTCCTCATTTATGCTTGGATTACACCACTGACCAGAAAGGCATCACCTCAGGGTATTCCACAGTACGGAATATAAGCCACAAATATTTTTATAGGTTAAACTGGAAAACGATTAATTATGTAGTGACTGGATATAAGTTTTCAATCATGCTTCATGTAATTTAGAATCCAATAGCACAACTGATACTGTGCAAAGACCATGATATGCTACAAGTATATGAACTAATGAAAGATGGGAGTAGCTATACAGATACCATATGAAAACTGTGAACTCTGGAAATCTCAAAATCAACAATAATTTGGTTGAATGGGGAAATATGTAACAGAAGGAAAATCTTTTCAGAGGAATCAACAAGAGAGAATCTTGATAAGTGTCAGTCTAGTAACAGAAAAATTCATTTGCCTAAAGGGAATGTGTTCTTAAGTTAATGGTCTGAACTGAGCACAGTTATTGTGGCTTTATTCCTACTCTTGTTGGAAAAGTGGTAAATTTATACTAGGAAACACTGGAAAGACCACTTCTATAAATGATGGCAATTCTGTTTATATCTTAGTGACACTAATGTGAACACATGTCCAACAAAACCACTGCTAAACCTTTGGGGAAAAAAGGTTTGCTGGATTTTAGGAATGTTTTTCATCTGTTCTAAGCCTCTGCTTTCCAGCTAGACATGGAGACCACTGCCTTACCCTGTGGGCTTCTCAATGCAGAGGCAGCTGCAAAATGGTGATGGAGGTTGTTGCCAATACAAAAGAGAGATCCAGAAAGACCTTCACAGCACTCAAGCCAGAGTTGCCCAGTTCTGCCAGCTGTGCTTGCAGGACAGGCTGGAGCTGACATGCCCCAGTCCATGGAGCCTGGGCAGTGAGACAGGGCAGTCCTGGCCTCACACTGTAACCAGGAGCTCACAAGGTGGGCAGGCGGGCTGCAGAGATCTGGAAGGCTGCCTTCAGGAAGCCTCAGCGCTTCCCTTGGGAACCACACGGAGCTCTGCGTGCCCCTTCTGTGCTCCAGCATCCTACTGGGGAGCAGGGCAGTTGGTGTTAAGGGATCCATAGAAAAGGAGAGGGGATCTGAGGGCAAAGAGGGAGCTGGTTGTGAGAGGACCAGAAGTCCAGCGGGCTGGATCCCACAGGGTCCTTACAGATCACAGATTGTCTGGGAATACAATGGGAATATTTCTGGTTAGGTAGGTTTGGCATACACAGCACTGAGAACTGTGATTCCACTACAGTGATACCACTGTACTTCATCTGTCCCTGGCTGTTAAACACACCCTTCCCATCACTTGTGTACTGAGAACAGTCAGACAATCATCAGGTTTTGCTGGATATCCCCATGTCAAAGTTGTGCTGTTGGGGATCACTGCAAATGGCAAAGAAAGGCTCTCAAGCAGGGAGAAAAAACACCTCACAGGTGTTATAGCTATAGCTTTGTATCAACTAACCTCTAAAGGATGTGCTTTGCTTCAAATGGGTACTTTTAAAGGAGTTTATCCTCATCCTTATGCATAACATATGCTACTTCAGATCCAATTTTGACTTCAAATACCAGGATGCAATTCTCCTGGAACAAAAAAACCCCAAAAACCAAACCAAACCAAAACAAAATTACAACTAATTTTTAAGAGAGACAATGAGCAACATGATTAAGTCCTGAGTTCAGCTGAGTCCAGCAAAGTTAACCAGGACAGAATGTCACTGAGCATGTCTCAACTTCCTTGTTTTTACCTTTTTAGTTGAGACAAAACCAACCTATTAATTCTCAGTTATTCCTCTGTTCTTTGTTTATCATATATAATTTTTGCTGTTACTGCAATAGGCTGCTTGCTAAGCTTTCATCCTATTCTCTCAGATCTGAATAATGTAATACTTCTTGTCACTGCTAACATCAAAATTCTTGCACACAGCTGAATCCCAGTACAGAGTAAATTGGAAGGTACTATTGTTTTCACAAGATTTGCCTTTTTTCAGTAGAGGACTATAAATAAGGGAGCATATTGTCACTTCATTCAAAAAATACAAATGTAGTAACCTGCGTGTTTAATAGTTTTCACTGCTCTGAGGTTATGTAGAGTGCAGATGACCATCCAGTGATTTAACTCATATAGACAAACTCCACTGCTCATTTTCTCTTCTTTCTGTTTCAGCAGAGTTCTGTGGATATTAAAATTGTCATTATCTACCCACAGGCAGTTTCAAAATGCCCCCAGGCATCTTGCTTAGCTACAGCTTGAGGCTTTGGAAGAAAGCAGTGCCATACAACACTGCAAAACCTATAATATGCATGCAGGAAAAAATCTGTCATTTTGTGGTATTTCAACCTGTAAGGCATATGCTGGAGGTCTAAAGCTGTCACTGGTAAAACAGCCTTAATGCTCCTATGAATTCTACGCAAGAACTTGCTAGCAGAAACACATTGCTTAAGGCAGTCCCATTTAAGACAGCAGGTTGAAAGATAAATGGGTCCCTGGGCTGAAACTGATGACTTTTCCTAAGTACGAGTGATTATCACATCATTTCATGAGCTGCTAGCAAAGACTTTACAGTCCCAAATGATAATGTGAGCACACATTGTGACTTAAAAAGAGCTGTTTTCTAAACTGGGAAGAAAATTATGAGCACATCTAAATATCAAGCAAGTACTGATAAGATTTTTTTAGGGTAAGATGCAAGGGAGAGTCTAGACCTTGCACCACAGGTCACTCCCAAGGAATGCAGAAAAATGGGGCTAGGAAATCTCAGAATGCTTGCATAATTGTTGGCTGTGTTACATATTACCTGCACTAATACAAAATTAAGGACATCAATTAAAAAAACAAACAAGCTATTTGTAACAAATTTGGGAAGATATACTGAGGTAAATGAAATCTTAATGGTATTGAACATCTGACACAATATCAGAAGGGTAAAACTAAACTATAATACAGAAAAATGTGAATTATTGAATTGCCATTATTCTTCACTATTTACACAGAAACAAAATCACTCATGCTGAAACAATAATGAAATATATTCTATTGAGTAATAGCTTCAGTGATGTGAAGTAGCAGTTACTGTAGCGACCTTTCTAACTTTTTAGGATGAGCTAAATTTTATTCAAGAGCGTCAAAAGAATCTGCTGAGAAGATTGTCAGTTTACATTCTAATACACTTAAATGTAAATTCTAGGAATAAAATCCATAGTTAAAAAGACAGTACCGTGGAATCCAGCAATGAAGAAGGCTAGACTTGTTTCATGTAAAAAAGGAAATATGACTCCCTTGTGTATAAGAGAACACTGTAAAAGAAAACTACATGTTTAATTGTATAGGATTAGAGAGATCTTTACTTGTATTCCTGTTCCTAGTTTTGTTTGCTACACTCAAAATCTTGCCATGAGCAAGAAAGAACACATCTGGCAAGTGGAGGGAAAACTCCTTGTCACTCCAGTTAATGTTTAACAAGTATAATAATTAAAATTGTCTAATTAATAGAGAAAAAAATTGATATATAATAAAGTTAAGTTTGTAATCTAAAACTCCTTAGTACCTATCGCTCTTCCTGATAATTACGCTGATTATTATTATTATTATGATAATTATCCGTTCAGGTTGTCAGGCTGACATTTCAGTTTCCCTCGAGAAGAGCAGGGGAAAGGTAGCGATGGTCAGATCTTGGCTAGGAGGAGTTTGCTGTTTCTGGTGACAGGGCTCCATCAGCACTGGGGCCCCTGGTGTGTCTGCTTTTACACATTTCCAACCACAGGCCTTTTTCTCTATTCCCAGGCTAAAGGTTGACAGCTGCTCCCCCCACAGCTGCAGGTCACCCAAAGGGATACTGCTTGTCCCTTGGGCTCTTCACAGTCTGGGCAGCTCACCAAGCTGAACTCCATCCATCAACAAGTTCCAGCTGGACAAATTCAGGATTGAAATAAGATACATACAAGAATATTAACCTTGAGGGAACAAATATCTGAAGATTTAGAAGGCTTTCTATGTCTTGAATTAATTACATGAAGATTGACTTAAAAAAAGGGGAAAAAAAGAAGAAAAAAAGTGCTAAACAGAAGGTATCATTTATGAAGTATTCATGTAGTAAAACTATCTTCTGTAATGCAACATGCTTCAGCTAAGTGGTTGTACTGGATTGTTCTGACCATAATCTACAGTAATCTTTAGTTTGGTTCCCACAGAGTGATTTAATTTGCCTATAATTCTAAGGAGATATGTCTTGGAAAATTCAGCAAAGCCAAAGTCCTCCATTAATAGTACCCCTGCTCAGGATTTCAAAGGTCCAGAAAAGAACCTAATAAACAGAAAGGGACCATAGCATGAATATTCTAGTGCACTGCTGGATAGCAAAGTGCTTGCTCAGATAATTAGCCATTCACAGTTCTCACAATCTGCAAGGAAGAATAATTGTCCTGAAAGACAAAATGCTATGCACTAAAATCTACTAATGGCAGGTAGATTACTTTTCACCTTATTAAAACTTTTCTTGTTTTATTCAAAGATCTCATGAAGATACCTGTGTATATTCCTAGGACAGATTTGTATCATAATTGTTTCCACTGTACCATCAGTGCATTCTAGCAGAAAGGATTTCATGTTACCTTATCAATTACACCACTATAGTTCAAAGGAATTAAAGGTCTGAATAATCAGAACGTGGGAGAAAAATACTGACCCAGATCTGTGTAATGACTGGAGTCTGCAGTGACTGGACTGTGCAATCAGTATCTTTTTTCTGTGTCTTCTGAACACCGAGGTAGAAATAAACTATGAAAATGAATGTAAGCCAGACCAAGCCGACATTTATATTTGAGTTCCTGTTTTATAATGTGATAGAGTGTCTGGGACCTTAAAAAACTAGATGCCTAGCCTAGATGTAATGGTTTCTGTATTTCTATTAACGTATTCTTTATCCAGTATTTGCAGAACATCATGGCAAGAATCATGACAAATATGTATCATGAAAAAGTTCTGGCACATCACAATCTGTTATTTGAATTTTTGCCAGTCATTCTGGAGGCAAAAACATTATATCCTTTTAAAAATTAATTTAATTGTGTTTCTGGCCTTTAATTTACTTGCTGATTAAAGGTACTTCCTTTTCAAACTTTACAAACCCAAGCTGAATATTTGTCTGTATTTACCATAAAATAAAAATATTCAGAGCTCAGTCCTACAGGAGCTGAAAATGGATAATGAATACTCCACAACCACAGATCATGTAATGAACTAGCTGTTAGGAGCACATTCACCACCACAGAGAAAAAATCTGTAGCCCCTGCCAATAATGAGCTACTCTTGAAGGAGGGAGGAGTTGGTGTAAAGGATCCTTCCAGAAAAAGAAAAAAAAGAAGTGATTTCTCATCATCAATATCAGCACCAGAGCTCTAAGTACTTTTTGCTTTGACACAGCCCTCACAATTTGGCCACATGCTCTGCCCCGTTAGAACTGCTGTAGAAACAGCACGGACTCACAGAGAAGGCTGGTTTAGACCTGCACCAAATAGAAAGCAACTTGTTCACTCTCAAAAGCTTAAGAGTTGTGTAGAGCTCCAGGAGCAATATTTGGCTTTGGTGTTTGTTTGAGGGGTTTTTCTCTGACTCAAAGAAACATAGCTATTGATCATATAGGATTCACTGATGCAGAAAGACCTTTCTTCTTCTTTTTTTGCTATTTACAACTCTGTACCCTCTGCCCCAAGGACTTAGCTTATGCTTAAACCATTTAAACAGCTATGTGGCTTATATGTCTGTCCAGTTTAAAAATCTAGTTTCTAATTTTTGAAGTCAGTTTACAGTTCATCGTGTCCTGACATTCCTGTAGCTACAACCCACTGTCACTTTCTACAGCAAATCCAGTAAACTCTGGAAGAAAAGTAGCTGTTCTGCCAAGACAAGATAAAGCACTGTCCAAGCCCCTCAAACCTTCTGGAAAGCATTGCTTGCTGGTTCCCATTCTTCCTTTTCAGTCTGCAAACACTTGACTTCTTAAAGTTCTATACATTCCTTGTATTTTAGGATAATAAATCACCTATTTCAACAGTCACAGACTTTTTAAAAAGTATACCACATTACAGTGATTAGCAATTGCATTTTCTTTTACTGCTTGTACTCTGGTAGGATGAAATAAATGAGCCCACAGGTATACATCTGTTAGGTTTAAATAATACATGAAAGTGACTGATAGGACTAAAAAAGGAGAAAGCACATTTTTCAAGGACAAAATTCTGTGAGTTCAAATGTATTTCTAACATCAAACAGTAGCATTATACACTTAAATCAGGAACTTTACTTCTTTCAAAACATAATTATACTGTTCAAAGAAAAATACTATATACTTTTATGAGATGATACAATGCAACTATACTTTGCAGAGCACATCTCATACAAACTGCATTATGAAATGTACCACTGAGATAAATAATAGTTACACAGTCAAATAACAAACAATAGCAGAGAGGGAAAAACACTAAGTCATGAGAAATGGAGAAGAATATATTCTACAAAATTTGAAAAGAAGATAGAGTCAATAACACAGATATAAAGGCACTTCTAGGAGGCAAGAACAATGAATAAAGGCTTTCAGAACAGCTAAAGTAAGACTGCGTAAATAAGATACACAAGGTTGCTACTATATAATAAGCAGAAGAAGAAGAGTGAGTTACAGCCAAAGAGTAAAAGTCATTATTTATTTTCTGCCATTTTCTGACTAATTGTCATATGGCCAGTGAAACATTAAACACTTGAAACATGCTGACAAGCACCAACATAATACTAAGTATGATAAATTGGGATGACAAGTCCAAATAAATGCTGTCAGTACTAAACATACAAAAAAAAAAAAATCAAGGGAGTTATTTGACTTAGAATTGGAGTATTTAGCCATTAATACTATGACTGATCTTGACTGAAAATAAGAAGCCACCAGAGAAAAGTGAGTATGCTGAAAGACTTCTGTTACTCTTTGTGGAGGTTCTGAATCAAAGAATCAGTAAATTATACAAAGAACAGTGTTGGATCAGAGAAAAAAGAATTTTGTTTATTGAGCTAAGGATTTTGAGAAGGTCAATTTGTGTAACAGCACCGAGTTAGTGCCTTGCTGGGGCCTATTGAGCAACTGCAGAGGAACAGTGAGCCAGAACTAAGGTGTAGTACTGCCAAAACTGCAGAAACCTGCTATTGAAAAGGCATATCAATGCCTTTTGACAGAAAAGAGAAAGAGAGCACATAGTCTTTCATGTTGAAGTGAAAAGAAACATTACAGGAGTTGGATTTCTTCTTTCTCCCAGAATTCTCTGTAGACTGGCATGCTTCTTTTACCAGAAAAGTGAAAAGACAGGTAAAAATAATAGCTGCCTTCACTAAAACTCACAGTGACTTTCCAGCTTTCTTTTGCAGAATAGGAAGTTGACAGATAAGGTCTATCACAGACTGTCCTTTTGCTTCTGTACAAATTGACTATCACCATCAGCTGTAGAACGGCAACTTTTCAACCTCATAGGTTTTAGGAATTTGTTCTGAAAGGAATTCAGCATTTAATAGAAATCCAGGAGGATGGATCAGTAGCATCCCCACACAGGGAGCAAATATTTTAAGTGAAAAATTAGAAGCCCTTAAAAACTGTGAGGCTGAGTGAAGTGAGCACTGAGAGTTGGATAGAATTGCTGTTTGACTCATATCACACATGAATTGATCCTTATTTATTTAGGACTAATTTCTCTTGTTTAACTGTCTGAAATGAACAAAGTAAAAAGAAATTTGATGATATTTCAAGCTGGAATAAATTTCCCCTTTAGATGAAAACATTCCAAATAATGCATTGGAAGGCTATTTAATGCTCTAAACTTTGATAATCACACTGTATTATATTTCATATTATGCACCAGTTCTGCTCAAAAACATTTCCCTTGCAATTACAGTATAGTCAGCAGGAGTTAATCTATCAGTAACAGTTGAGTCAATATTTCTGAAAAGCATTTCACAATGTTACCTTAAAAAAGACCATATAAATCTGTAAGAGAATAAGGATGAACTGATATAAATAAAACAAATAAATCCTTCTACAATCTTGTTTGAATCAATCTTTGAACAATCATCTACACAAGCTAACACTGATTATATGAAATCCATTCATTTCCATATGGATTAATCACAACAATTGCAATGTTGGGACATGAAAAGTTATAAGGACCAATGAAAGACAGTCCCCTAGATTAAAAAAATTCTGACTGATAGAGTGACAATTAGGTGCCCAAACAAGAAGCTGAAGTCAAATTAACTGCTGCCCCCTAACAAGTCTGTCTTAATGCAATGTATCACAATGACAGAAAAATAGAGATGCTATCAGCTGAATGCGTGGCAAGAGATAAATGCCACAAATGTACAAGCAACAATTATCTTTTCAAGAAAGAAGAATCAGATTTTTTTGAAGGCACAAAAAATTATCTCCATAGGTCTGAAGTCTATAATAACAGAGAAAATGTCTCCTTTTGTTATATCATGTCAATTCAGTTTGAATTCTTGATCTAAGGGCCCTGGCAGCTGTAAAGGCTTTCAAATCCTAGGCATAGTTACAAACACATGCCATTCATGTCTATGCACTTACTTATCCTATGGGATTAAAATCTCTTCTCTTCTCCCCCTCCCCCAGAGGAAAAATGTTGTATTAACTGGCACCAGTACACTGAGTTTCTTATTAACCAGCACTGTTTCTAATAAGCAAAATGTATAAATTGAGTGAGTATTCCACTGAAAGAAACACCAAAACGTAAAACGCACAGGCATCATATGTGTGGTTTTTCTAGGAGTCAGAATGTAGACACTGGTAGTTTGTGTCTCTCCCTTGCCCTAATCCCAGTAACAAACCACTTACACAGGTTGCTTTGGCTTTCTTTCTGCTTTGGTTAGTTTACAGATTTTTTGGAATAGTTATGCTGAACTTCATAAAATTAGTGTGCGGTTAGTGCAGGGTACTTACAATAAACAATGTAAGTCCAATTTACAGCATGTGGGCAGAAACTGTACTGAAAGATACTCCTGCAGGGTTTACATCTTCCTGAGAAGGTAATTAGGCAACTAACAAAGAATAACCACATAGGCAATTACGAGAGCCTGACCATTTCTGTCTGAATCCATTCCCTGAGACAGAACCGGAACCTGTTGCTCCTGTCACAGTCACCTTGAGAGGGAAGGGAGGAGCTGAGGAGCCTGGCATGTTCTGCTGCTGCTGCTTCTCCTGCCAGTCTGAACATGGATCACCAGACTGGGTACCGCCACAGAGGTGGCTGGAGACCACATCTGAACCCTCAATTAAACAAATAAGCACATGTGAGGAATTTCAGAGGTGCTAAACAGACAAGCTGGCTTTGGCTTCAGTGAGAATCTTCTAACAAATAAGTCTATTGTTTATAGCTCTCATTATGTGCGTTGTTTTACACCTTTATTTATGATAAAATGTCTGAATTTCTTAGTCTCTCATAGTCGTATAATGGGCCATTTTACCAGTTCTTCAGAATGTTATCCTAACTAACAATTTTAGAAGTCTAATGCAACAGCACAAACCATAGCCTAATAATCATAGAATAGAATTATAGAACAGCTTGGGTTGGAATAAGAATGTCTTCACTTCTTTTCATTACTGTTTTATAAGTATGTTCCACAGTTTGTAATCTTATTCATCAAAATTGAGAGTTTTATTTAAGAGAAATTGCAAGAACTAAGTGCCAGAGAAAATTTTGTTGCAAACAATCAAGCATAGGACTGATATAAAAATCTTGTTTCTTGGGAAAAAAAGTGAAAGCTATGACTCTTTTTTTATATTCTTCACAGCTAAAAAGTCCTAGAAATTGCAAATATAAAATACATTTATTCTATAGTTATAAATGAAGCATTGTTCCATTAAACATTCCTCTAAATTAACACATCTTGTAAAATAATTTTTGAGTTTCTTTCTTTTGGGATCATTCAGGTAAGGCTCCTCCTTACATTATTTTTTTTTTTTTAATCTCTTTTGTATTATATTAGGAAAAAAAGAACACATTTACTGCACAGATTAAGTATTTTCCTCCTGGTGAAACTCAATCTTATTCATATCTCTCCTAATCTAAATCTCTCTTCAATATTCATTTCCTTTCTGTACCCTCCTTTTTAAAAACAGCTAATATAATCTAATCTGTTGGTGACATTTACAGGGAATGAAGGAAGACCTGTTTACTGAAACCTTGTATTAGTTCATTTAAACTATCCTTCTAGGAAGACATCAAGGATTAAGCAAGTAGCATCTGACATATATTCCTCCAAGGAGTTTTATTCTTTCCAATTTCTCAGAAGAAATCTGGTTAGGTTGTAACTCAATTTCTCATCAAGAATTGCTACCTGCCTTTAGTTTGATGCACACCAGAAATCTGCAGACTCACACATACTAAAGTGCATCATTATAAACATTTTGTGGGTCAGCTTTAAGTCTGTTCAACATGATGTAGAAAGGAAGGTTGTTTTAACTGGAACACAAGTTTGATGTGAAACTGGAGAGGCAGAATTCAAACCTGTGGTCAGCCTCAAAGTTTACATGTCATCTTGGTCAACCACCGTGACCCCAAAACTACTTACGTGCCTACAGTAAAAGTGATACAGGAAAACACCACCTGGCTGCTTCACCACATAAAGTTTTCATAAGAAACAATGGAAAAAATGTACCTCTCTTCACTCTCTTAGTCTGCTGTCAAATCCTTCTGGATCCACTACCTAATCGTATCATGTGCCTAAGCACAGTATTATGTATGTATTCTGCTGTTGGACAAAATAAATTAGCGCTGTTGGGAGCAAGGATTGTATATGAGGTTCCCCCTCATTACTACACACATGTATATTCTCATCTGAGATATTTCTAGGCCATAAAATTCTACTTGCATTCATTTCAATGCCTTGCTCAGGGTTTTGCCCGTGGTTAATCCCACTGTTCCATGCATACATCTACTTACTTTTTCTGCACAGAATTCAAGGACCTCCCTCATGATTCCATCCTATTCCCACAGGCACAGCCACAAAAGTTAGGCAGCATTTTCACATGTAAATACTGCAAAGGCCTTAGTCTTTCTCTAGCTGCACTTTCTTTAAAGGAAGATCTCATGATAATCACAACAGAAATACCAGAATACTCAGAAATTTTAATATTGCTGGCTAGAGAAAAGCATGAAAAAAAAAGGTGAACCTGTTCTCTTCAATGTGCTAGTAAAAGAAATGGATTTGATCACATTTATTTTATTTTGAGGTGGTACTGTATTGTTCTGCAAAAGATCTGTAAATCAGTATTTGGGAAAAATATGATACTGAACATGAAATAATGCCTTTGTGAATGGATAGCCAGTCATATTTTGAAAGAGTCTAATCACTAGCAAACACACACTACTAGCAGAAATTCTGAAATCAGAACTTCTTTCTTTGAAGAGAAAGCTGGAGAGATACAGAGGCAGCATTACATCTAAAGCATATATCCAGGCATTATTACTATTGGTTTCCAGTGCATAGTTACAACTAGGGGTTTTTTTCAAGACCACCCTATAACTACTACAAGACCACTTCTATTCTATTAGACTTACAATTCTATTTCTTTAGAATCTCATTAGTATGAACATTCTGCATGGGTTCAAAATGCTCATTTTAAAATAATACTGAATCCTGTAAAAAAAAAAAAAGGAAACCCAGCAGGAACTCTACAGCAAGGCAATTTTGCTAAAAGTCAAACTTCATCCACAAATAGCTAACAATGCTTATTTGTAGCAGTGCTTCATGCAAGACTAATTATTCTGGAGACTTTAGTGCTTGTCTGTATGAACAAGAGGTGGACCCAACATTTTAGTAAGACATGCCTTTGCTCAGAACTACTACTACAGAAAGGTACTGCCAGATTCTGAAATGGTTATGTTATGGTTTTAACTACCCCTTTCTGTAAAATATCCAGTAGAAATTACAGTAATCCAGCAGGACTGGAGCCTCCAGAGGCATATACTTCTAATGAGCAGGTTAAATTTACTCACAGCTTGATACCTGATTACAAATGCAGAACTGCAGTCATAAAACTGGTCATAATCATAATTATACTGTACACAAAGAAGATGCCTACAAGAGTTTTGTTTCCAGTATCTGGAAAATATTTAAAGCATATGTCATAATTACTTATTACAGCATTATGTCATACCTATCAAGTATTAGCATGCCTACTAATTACAGCATGTAATCAAAATAAAACAGATACCGACAGTCTGTTTTATTTGGATTGTGATTATCCATTTTCTTTTAACAGGAAAAAATAGTAGAATTATTGATATTTATATCTGAGAGATTCCTATTTAATAAACATAAATGCAAATGAGAGGATGTTACAATTTCAGTTTTATTTAAGGGCTAGTATTAATACAAACTACTACAAACTACCAAAAATTTTTTGCATTGGTTAAATTTTCTGTAAACTTCAAAGCTGAGACAATAATTTAGTTTTGTTTATTTTTTAAAATGTTCATATAGTGACAGCTTCATTAAGAATAGCAGCCCTGTTCATTCCAGAGAAGATATCTTAATTACATAAAAATAAGCAATCTGCACACATAATATGCTTTTTCAGCTATGAACTGAGGAGAAGCACTAAGTGATGAACAACTTGAGAGAGCCATCAAAGCAGTTTGACTTTAGAACTCAGTGGAGTAACCAGGGAGTTAGTTACAATAGTGTTATTATGGGATCAGGTCAATATTTAGTATCTAGTCCTGTGAGAGCATAAATTTCACGTCCAAGAGAGAGCTTTGTGGATGTTTGCTCAGTGCTCTCATCTTCTGCACGGGAAAATGAGAATAAAATAATAATTACATTAATGCAATACAAGATGCATATTCAATCAAGTCCCCTGAGTAAACTGATGCATGTAAGAAAAAAGAAGAAATTAATTTCCACACAAAGATTTATTTTGCTCATGACTTTCATACATTATAGATTACACCATTTGATTAAGCTGTTCCTATATCAGTCATGTTGCAACATACAGCAAAAAAAAAGCAGAGGTTTTGCCAAAAGAGCTTGTAATGCTATTTAAATACCATTTTAAAAGTTTGCCATTATCATCAACTATTTTCAAACCATTTCCCTGCTAATTCTACTAGAGTAGTAAACGTGTGTCTCTGTGGCAGGAACCCCTTCTCTCTCAGCTACCAAACCCCAAACCCTTCACTGTGGAGCTCACAGCAGGTCCCTGGGCCAGCTGACAGTTCAGTTCTGCTGGCTGAAGCTGCAAGGGTTAAAATGCAAAGCTGCCCAGCCATGCATAGGGGGGACTTGGGCAGGAGCTGTGATGAATAAAAAAGATCAGCAGTGAATCTCAAACGTCCCTGAAACAACTAGACCCTCTCCTGTGCCAGCTCAGGGAATACAGTTACGATGAGCATGCATGATCATGCACTTCTTCCAGGCATGATAATTCAGTCTCCTTCTATGAATAACTACCCAGAGCCAGCTAGGAAGGACAGTTAGCTCCTGATGATACTGCTGAAGTTGCTGATGGTGTTATTCAGACACGAAGAAACTGCCACAGTTTTTAAAATCAATTAAAAAGATGAAGAACAAAAATCTTCTAGCACACCTTTCATAATTAGTTTGGAAAATGTAATGCACAATGTTTTGATGCAAGCTCAGTGTGAGGAGACAGGCACTGCCATATGTCCACGTGTGGATTGGATGGGCCAGCAGGCAGAGCGAGGGTAGAGATGGATTCCCCTGCCATGAGGGCCCTCTGTTCAGAGGACTCTTAGCAAACAGACAGTTCTTAAGTGGCAAGGATTTCACCGACATAATTTAGAAGCTAAAACCTTGATTTACACTTGAAAACAAGTGGGTGGCCCATGTTTTTCTCTTTGAAAAGGACCCCACAAGACAAACACATGCAGAAACAGCATGTCCTGAAATAATCCACTTATAGCTGCAACAATTGCATACCTCTACTCTGGGGATCACAGAATGGGAAAGCAATCCTATACATTTGGCAACACATTTATAAAGCATGCTCAGGTACTGGAATGCATCCCAAGAAGTGCAACAAAACTGGAAAGAGAGAGAGAGCCAGGGCACAAGTGGTGCCTTAGAGATGCAAGGGCAGTGGGCAAGAACCAAACTGTTCTTGAGGGCCCAGAGGAGCCCTGACGAGGGGCTGTGTTCAGTGTCACAGAAGACAAGAAACAACCCCTGGGGGCCACCCTTGGGCTCACCCTCAGAGTCTGGAAAGTTTCCTTCCACCAGGACATGAGGGTGGCAGGTACCTGGCCAAAATGGCCCAGAGGAGCCAAGTGGCTGTGCTGTGTGCTGCAGAGGAAGGGGAAAGTGCTGCAGGGCATGAGAGACCATCTTTGTGGGCATGAACAACCTGCCCAAAAGGGCCCAGAGGAGCCATCACCATCACATGCTCCATGCTGCAGAGAAAGGCAAAAAAAAACCCCTGAAGGCCACTGCCAGTCTGCCCTGGTGCAAAACTCCTGCCTGACCCCATAGTGGAAATCAGCTATTCCCTAAGCACGAGTAAGACCTGCCTCCTTGTTCCACAAGGAGTCACACCTCCCAGGAGGTGCCCGAGCTCTATTCTCCCCTACCTGGAGCCATCTCAGAGGCTTCCACAAGTGACCAAATGCCCTCAGTCTGATCCACCTTGGGAGCAAGAATCCTTCCTGCACCTAGCAGGGTAACAGTGTGTGTGCACTGGGATCTCCTGCAACATCTCTGCACCTCTTCTCCTGTGACTGCTGCTCCTGGCTCTGCAGCAGGGATGAGGACAGGGAGTTCTGCAGTGCTTCTCAAGGTATTCCTTTGGTGTTGCCATGGCTATCCAGCTAAGAAAAGATTTCAGTGTCTTAAAGGAGCTTGGAAGGGGGCCCTGCTGAGAGCTGGCTTTGCAGTGGAGAACCCCCAGCAGCCTCGTCCATGCTCCAATCCTGCTCCCCCAGCCCCATTCCAATAATTCTTCCAGCTCTTCCAGGACTTTTCTGATACATTCGGGCTGGTCCCAGGCCTGTGGGAGATGGGAGCATGATCCCTTTTATCTGCTCCCGGGGTTGCTGTTACAGGATGGTGGCATTGTGCCACGGGGAGAGTGGGTGCTCCATCCAGCTGCACTTGCTACAGCCCCCTCCTCTGCCAAGCATCCTTCAGAGGAAGGCCTTTGGAGTGCTGTCCTTGCCTCGGTGACCACACGCTGGGCATCCCGCCGCATCCTGTGCCACTCGGCTCCCAGGGACAGTGTCCTTCTCTCAGGCCATGGAGGAAACGAGTCCTGCAGCTCAGAGACCACCACTATTGCCTCTCAGGTTATCCACAACTCTGCTGTACATACTACTCCTCTTCCAAACTATAGGTAAATGTTTACTGACTTAGCTTTGGTTTTAGCAAAAACAAGTATTTATCATGAACAAGCAATCTACTTTCTTTACAAAATTATGTCAGTAGCCTACATTTTTAATAACAAAAAAAGATATTAATATTTCTTAGAGTTAAAATATTTTTCCCCTCTCTCTGCAGAGCTTATGTAGGACTAAATATGAGACAAAGAACAACTGAGGATTTTCAGAGATTTCAAAATATTCAGGAATCCCGCAGGGGAACTTAAAAAACTCTCCTAAGAATGTTATCGACTATTGTCATCTGTGTAATATAAGTTAGAGTGAAAAAAACATGGCAAAGGCATAAGCATAAAATACCATTCAAACCAACTGCATCTCAAACTATTCCAACTTGCTTAACTGGTTCCTGATTACACTATTAAATTATTTAACAGTTTGGGTCATTAGTCCTACTGTGCCACACAGGGAACCTCATGTGCTCTCACCCTCTGTCCATGCAGTCCTACTACATTCCTTGGTGCTGCTTTTGAATTTTGTTTTGTGGAAGCTTCCATGACCTAATCAGCATCTTTTTCTCTCTTTGTGTTGTTGACTCCTAACCTGGAAGGTCCACCCAATATCTTGGTGATAGCAAAGTGCTGCATAAACTCTATTAAGTTTTGCAAGTTACCCAGTTTTTTCCAGCTGTGTGCAAGGAATGCAAGGAACAAAGTTTGTTAACACATGGAGAAACCAAATTAATTCAATTTTTAATGCTTCTCACACCTGATTTTCACAGTGTTGCCTCTCCCCCCTTATTTTTTTTAATGAGAGAGAATGGAGATTTTTTTCAGAGTTAAAAAAATATTGCAGGAAACTAAGATATCCTATGAATAGAAAGATAATTAAGCTATTCCTATTTTGCAGGTAGAGTTTTGCTCGGGGGAGTTTGTAGCCTTCTAGCTGTCTACTGCTCTGCGTTAATAACACAGCAGTTGTCACGCTCTAGGACATGATGGACAAGTGCCACAGTATTAAAAACACTGTCATCTGAGCTATGATCTCTGTCCACAAAGTCTCTTCTCTGGACTGAGATGGACTGTGAAGGAAACACATGTGAATCTCTTGTGTTGAAAGGCAGATGTTTGCATGGTTCCAAAGAGAAGTGGAGAGAGGAAGAGGAGAGGGAGATGGCACATGCAGAAAGCGGCTTCCAGCCATATGGGCAGGAACATCTGCAGGCCAAAGTCATGGCACAGTTTCAGCTCTTCCCCAGTACTATTTTACTTCCTTTTTGTGAATTTTTCTTGGGAAAAACTCAACAGGTTTTGCTTCCAGTCAGGACATTGTTATACCTTTTGCTCTTAGGCAGAGCACTACAGGATGATGTCTGACTCACTGCCCGCTGTCTGCCTGTCACTGACCTGGCAGAGGGAGCAGGCGAGCAGCGAGGAAGGCCAGAATCCTAAAGTCTGTGTAAAGAACCAGAAATGAAGAGCTTTAATAATATTTGCAATGATGATTTCTAATGCCAGAGGAATTTTATCTTGCTGCCAGTTATGTTGTGGCCATTTTTATGTATCGATATACTTGCTGTGTTTTGTTATCTAGACAAATTATTTCAAATTTTGATTGGCAATCACATAGTTTACAGAATGTGGCTGTCTGGGATTAAAGTTGAATGCTGGCATCATTTCATACAGAGTGTATCTCCACAGCAGGTAAAGCAGTAATCATCCAGCAATGTTCTGCCACGCTTATCTGACTACTTTAATTCTTTAACATGAAATTATTATCAAAAATTGGCATCTGATTCATCTCACTGTGTTACAGACGGAATCACACAGTTTACACATTCCTATAATGCCAGAAACATGAAATTTATTTTTTCCACCATTTTTGTCACATTACCTGCTATGGCACACAGAGATTTTAATTAAAATTTGCTTATATGCTGCATAGGCTTCAATGTCAGCTTTTGAAATTGTTATAGTAAATATTTATTTTATATTTATATAGTATATACTATTTATATTATTATATTTTGAAATTGGTTTAGTATGTCCTCATTGTGATTTTGTGATTAAAATCCATAATACCACAACAAAGTCAGGCAAGCTTTAGAATTCTCCAAGACTGCTGGGATAAATTAGTTGTGAGTAATAATTCCTGCTCAATGTCCTGTACTAAAATCCTAAAGTACAACAGTACCATCTGGACTGTAACAACAAGTGAGATTGTTGATGGTAAGTAATGGAGGTGTACGGGGACATGTGCTGCCACAAGCAGTGCAGCATGTTGATCACTGTGACAACAATGCAACTTCCTTTGTTAATATAACTACAGGTAATTAAGAGATAGAAACAGGGATGATTATTTTTTCTCAGTAGCACTTTAACTGCCTGTAATTACTATATACATATTGCATGTATATATACTATTTGGCCACAGGTAAAAAGAGAGCATTCCTTAGCCTTGGTGTTCCCTTGTACTAAGATCTCACCTTGTAGCCTTTGCAATAGCAAAATGCTCATGTGAGAAGAGGAAGAGTGAGAATAAAAAGACACTGGTTCAACACTTGCATCTCCCAAGTACAAGTGTTAATACACAGTGTGACTGTTCTTCAAACATCTTAAAAACTCACTGGAAATGAAATGCAGAAACCTTTTCCATACAGGGCCCATGTTTTGCTTGGCAGAACCTGGGACTTTGGAAGCAATGACCGCCAGGCAGGTGCAACATGAGAACTCAACAAACCCTGAGTGCCTCTTGTTATGCTCCTACAGAGAAAACTCTCCCTTCCTTACTAAGCACTCTGCCTAATGATGAAAAATGCCACCGTTTACAGCTTCACTTTTTGTCCCCCGAACCAAAGGGCAGAAGTCTGCAGTAAGAATAATTCAACGTGACAACTTATCTTTTTACCCAGTGGGGGTCCTCACTGAAGTGTGGCTATGAAAGCAATTTCCATGTTGATGATGACTGAAGCCTTTATGATTCAGATCCAAACTAGTTTAGAAGAAGCAAGAGGATCCCACTATAACATGCCGCAAGTATCTTCCCATTTCAAAGGAAGAGAAATTGAGATGACATATAGCACACACAGTACTCGGATTCCTTAAAAGAAAGGCCATAAAAAGTATCCATATAGTGGCGTATTGCAATAGAAGTGCTTGCAAACTCTTACTTGCAGATGTTAATAAGACAGCAATGAAAATCCAGTCAGATCTAAAGCTTGGCATTGTTACTTCTCAGCCAAAGGGTTTGTTTTGAAGTGCAAACTACAGAGAAGTAAACTTGATCATGGGAAAACAACAAACTTGATTACATCTCAACCATCGAAAAACACAAAGCCAACTCTAAGAACATTCTCTGGATTCTATTCTAATTCCCAAGATTGCACAAGTGTCACTCCGCCTGCAACACAATCTTCCTATGCTTAAAAAGCATAAATGTAAGACATACAGCTTTAATTTATATGTGGAGGATATCAGTATCTGAGGTGGTAGAAGAGAGAAACAAAGTAATAATACACTTTTTTATATAAAGAAAACATGTAAGCATAACCATATATAAACCACAGTTATTTATGCCAAAATACATTATTAATACAGATTATACATATAATAATTCTAATGCATAATAAACTATATATATATAAAAAATATAATAATATTTTCACATAATAAAAGGCCACTATATATAACAATTTTATATGGCATTATAACATATGAAATATTTGCATGTATATGATGTGTTATAGGAAGAAATAGCTTCTAAATAGTAACTTCTGTATGAAGTTAACTTTCAAAGTAAGCTGCTTGACATATANAAAATACATTATTAATACAGATTATACATATAATAATTCTAATGCATAATAAACTATATATATATAAAAAATATAATAATATTTTCACATAATAAAAGGCCACTATATATAACAATTTTATATGGCATTATAACATATGAAATATTTGCATGTATATGATGTGTTATAGGAAGAAATAGCTTCTAAATAGTAACTTCTGTATGAAGTTAACTTTCAAAGTAAGCTGCTTGACATATAGGAAGTCTTAAGTCTTATTTTTCATAAATGTATTGTAAAGCTCAATGCTAATTAACTTACATGGTAAGTTACTTGTAATTATATAGTAATACATTGCAAAAGCTTAATTCTGATTAAACTCCCCCTAATAATGGAATTATTTCTAACAGAAACTCATGCAAGTGGGTTCAATCATTGGGATCAATACAAACTGTTACATAAGCTCAAGTTTATCCACTGGAGAAAAAGTAGACTTAATTAGCTGTATGTTCACATCCTTCCTTTCAAGTTAATTTACATTTCTAAAACCAAATATTCAAAACAAAACCAAGCAATTCAAACTGCCAAATACTAACCACAGAAGTTCCTTCTGATTTCAGGTGTGTGTGAGGAGGCAGAACAAACTTCATCCCTATGACAGCAGCTTGTCACTTCCTCTTTTCACTGTGACTTCAGCCTTCAACAGGTCCAGGAGGAGCCACAATAAGGAGCCTGGCACGGCAGTGACTCGCTGTGCACTGCAAAGGATGCTGCTTGACACTGACAGCCCTCAGACGGCGTGCTGGGTCTGTCTGGGCTGAAGTCACCACGTTAATCAGCAGCCTGTGGGTGCTCTGCTTGCCAGCTGTGGCTCACACCATGTCGGTGAGAGAGCACTGCTGGGGCTGCTGCTGGACAGGGCTTGCACAGCACCCTCCACACCCCTCCCCAGCAAGGGGGCACAGCTGGGGCAGCTGGCCCAAACTGGCCACAGGGAATCCCACACTGTACAGCATCATACCCAGCAACAAACACTCAGGGAATGGAGAAGGAAAGGGAGATGTCTAGGGTTATGGAGTTTTCCTGCCCAAACATTAGATGTGCTAAGGCTCTGCTTCCCAGGGAGCAGCCGGACATTTGCCCACCAATGCAAAATCGTGAAGGAATTCCTCTTTTGCACTTTGTTTGCATGCACGGCTTTTGCTTTTCTTGTTAAATTGCCATCCTAATTGACAAGTCTTTTCACCTTCCTTCTGGTTTTCTCCCTGTCTCCCAGGAGAGAGAAGAGAGCAAGAGGTAGGGTGGGTGTTTGGCTGCTGGCCATGGTCAGTCCAGCACAGCTTGCTTAGTGCAAATGGGCGTCTGCATAAAGCAGCGTGTCATACTTCATTTTTCACAGTAGCATCTCTCTCTTTGAGAGTCTCTTAACATACAGCAGGAAATTAAAAGCACATGCATTTCTTTACCAAGCAGATATTTGCTTATGATATCCAAAATCACTCAGCCTGTGGAATCTTCACCCTTAGAATTATTCAAAAGTCAGCTCAGGACATACCCCTGAGTAACCTGATGTATCTTGGAAGTTGACTCTGACTTGAATGGGGCTTGAACCGCATGAACTCCAGGAGTTGCCTGTTACCTGATTTAACATAGGGTTGTCTGATCTTGTAGTCTGCTGCTTTCACAGCAATATTTTATGAAGCCCTTTTCATCTTTCCAGAAGGCTTGCAATAGGTTTAATATACAGGTAATTTTCATGATAAGCCAAGCTGCCTATATTCAGGAGTTAGACTGCTTGCTCCTTCCCTGTCTTTCCTAGCATTTTCTTTTTTTGCCAGGAAAAAAAACCTATTAATCAGGAGCAAGATAAATAAACACAGGTAAGTAGTTGAAAAGGTAGGGCTCAAGGCAAAAGACTGCCCTAATTCTCAATTACTCTTCTCAGTTTGGAAAAAAAACACCCACCCCAGTGAGCATTATTTTAATAAAGCTTGAGCACTGCACAGATGTGCAAACATGTGGACCTGCTTTAGTTCTCTGAGGAATTCAGTGAAGCCAGAAAGCACTGAGGCCATGAAGCACACCTTCTACTTGCAAAAATCCTCCATAACAGTCTAAGAAACAGACAAAATGTGTGAAGAGTTTTCTCTATTCAAGGCAGCCATTATCAACCTGCAGGCTAAATCTGACTTACAAGAACTTTTCACCTCCTCCTCTGCCTGTAAGTGGGGAGATTTGAGACACTGCCCCCTACACAGTGTACAATTTAAAACCATCCTCTCCATCACCCAAGCATAGTTCCCACTGCTGAAAAGGTAGGACCACCTTGACATAGCCACTGGCAGTGCCAGGACTATCTTTTCTTTATTCTCTATATTTTCAGAATATGCAGGACGTACCAGAGTGTCAGAGTATGGGTGATCTCGACTTACCTGTCAATAATGGCACACATGTCAATGGTGACATTGGCAAAGCTTCCCAGCTGGCCTTGCTCCACTGCATGCAAATCCACCAGCTGGTCATCCACATGAATGAACTGCATGCACCCTTGAAAGGAGTGCTGAAAGAGCGAGTGATCCGAGTTGTTCACCTGCACAGGAAACCCTGCAGAGAAGCAAAATAAAGAGCATTAGTAACTTCAGATACTATTACTTAAGCCAGGATTTTTTTCAAAGGAAAATAAATATATATTTTCTAGATGAGGGAAGAAAAAAAGCAATGTAGTAATGAAATACTACACACTTACTAGTTTACACTGAAATGTTATTGGTTTAAGTAATTGGCAACTACATAAAAGAATTTCTATAGTACAGTTGATGACTCCTTAATTTTTGTCAAAAGTATGGAAATCTTCTGCTACCCTTCTCCTCCTCCAGTCCTCTACTGCTGTTTCTCATTCCATACAAATAATAAGGGAAAAAGATTTATCTCCTTGCTATATTTTAGGAATCACATTCCAATTGCTCTGATTTTTCTGAATAAAAATGTATTCCAAGTATACCATGAAGTGAATTTCCAATTCAGTTTTCTCTAGAACTAGGCTTCCTAGTTTTGTCCCTTTGTCTTTTTGTTCACAGGCCATGAACAGTTGTGTTGGAAACTTTCTGTAGACTTGAAAATAGGCCTAAAATTTAATATCCTGGGCTACTTCTGAGGAACCTGAGGATATTTGGTAGGACTTTCAATTTCACTCTGAGTACATTAATTTTCTTGTCTGTTTGAAGGTGTTTTAGATGAGAATGAATTAGTGTCTTGCTTAGGCTAAAAGGCAGGGAGGCAGAGGATGTTTGTATGCAGTTGTTCAACCGAATGCCCTTCAGAAGTGAATGTGTCAATTTACTTGAGAAAAATGTCCTTGATAAGACAGTGGAGAACCTCATTCACTACTTACAAATCTTTAACAATGAACTCCCTGAAAAACTTCAAGAAAATAATTTAGACAGAATCCATTTAAGAGGTCCATGGGAGCAGGAAGGAAGAGAGAGGGGCTAACAATAGTTTTGGGTGAAGAAGGTAAAAGGTCTGAAATGAATAGTGGTTTAGCAGATTTCATCTGGGTAGATGACCAGCCATGCAGTACTTGTCTGTCAGGGGCAAAACAATCACACACATTTGCTTTGGTAGCGAAGACATTTTATGCAGCTCCCATTCCTTCTCCCACTTTCCTGTACAGCTTGCCAATCTCCAGTGCCTTACTGCCTTCTTCAGTAACATTTGTGGAGACGGGGGAAAACAGATTCTCAAACCGATACTGTTGGAACAGCAGCAGGAAAAAGGGAATGAACATAATTTTAAATTCTGATCCTGAACATAGTTTATCACATGCCACACAAACAATTGAATTGGCCAAAAGAGAGGGCAGTAAGTAGAGGACAGAAACAACCAACTGTGGCTTGAGGACAAATGATGTCTAATCTGGCACCTATTAAACATAAATCTTTCCCAAAATATAATCAAGTCACATTTTAACTGAAAGGCTTTGCCAGACCATCCATATAATCAGTACTGCTTTTTAAAGTTTTCTGAAACAACCTTGCCTATCATCTAAATTTACTGCTGGTAGCTCCTCAGTTTCTCAGACTCACTTCAGTAAGCACTCACTTCAGAGTTCACTAGTGGTGGCACAGAATTAATCAGGGATGCTGTAGTAATTAAGCAGTGACAGTGCTAAAAGTTAGCTCTGACAGGTAATTCAAGAAGTTGGGCAAAGGCTTGCCTTGAGGTCGTATCACCTTTGGAGTAAAGTTGTGACACTATTGCAGGGAGATATCAACTGCTATGAGAAAGATAAATAAACCCCTCACACTGATACACATCTGCTAGAGAACAAAGAGCTCCTAGGGACCCCACAAATGCCTAACTAGTGTGTAATAACCTCATCAGGCCAAATGCCACCTTCCCTCCAAAAAAAAAAATAAACATTTCTTGGGACTGTGGGAATTGTTCTTCAGGACTGTCAGAAAAATCAAGTTTAAGGATGTGATTTACATTGTCTTCCCAGCATGTATGTTTGCCAGTGATCTATCTAATGAAAAAAGGACAGAGCTTTCAGAAGTCTGCCTCCTAAGTTTTTGAAGTTGTTCTTTCCAGTGACTGATTAAACTGTTTCATCTGAGGCTTCACAGACAACAGTACAGCAAAACAAAAGCGCAAGTTAATTCTCTGTTGTTTAGGGGATGCAAGTACAATATTTACATGTTCCTAAGAGGTGCTTTCTCCAATTATATTTAAACAACTCACTCTTTCAGTATAAATCAGTTTTTTAAACTATCACTGAAACTACCCTATAACTCCTTCCAAACAAGAATCCCCAAACTAACACTAAACACATGGCTATTTAGATCTTCAGTTCCTTAGCAGAGCTGTGCAGGAAACCCGTGTATCATCTTCCAGTTCAGAGCACTTTGTTTTAAACATTAAATTTGGGGTTATCAGCACTGGGGTAAACTCTTAGCAACATTCATGTAAACCCAGCAAAGCCAATGAAATTATACGGATATATCTGAATATAATGAAAGATTATCCACCATCCTTCAAACACTCACTCAAAAACCAGATCAAAACTGAGAGCCACAATTCATCCTGCTCATCAAAAAGGGTATGAACTAGATATTGAAGTTACAAATGTATTATTAGATTTAGCAATGTATTTAAGTAAATTGCTACTAACATTTGATAGCATTTGAGAACTAATCACAGAGGTATTTCAATATGGGATTCTGAGCTTCACTGTATCTGAAGGATCAGTTCTTGACATACACTATGTCAGTGCACAGTTGTTATTGCTCTCTGGGACACGTTCTGTGCTTTGCCACTGGTTGAACCTGCAAACAGGAAGGTGGCACCTGAATCCCTCAGCGTTGGAGAGGACCCCAGGTAGGGACGTGGCTGGAGCAGAAGGGAGTTGTGGGATGGAGTGGCTGGAGGTGGCGGCTGCTCCAAACCTAACTCCATAAATCAGGATCTCCTCTGTTACCCAAGAGAGTGGTGTGCACTCAGCTTGGGATTTGGGATTTTGCTATATCTGTCAACGGATGAAGGCTGTAATTTGTTCATTCACGTGTCTTTTTTTGCCTGTCTTGCTGCTACTCCCTTTGCTGCTTCTAGTCAGGTAAGAATCTGGACTGGGGTAGGGGCTTTACACACTATTACAACCTATTCATAAACGGACTGGGTGCCAAGGCATTTCAGCCATGCTAAACTAGAACAGACATGCAAAGAGAGCATTTCAAAAAACAATTCATGCTCCACAGGGAATGGAACAATGGTGGGTTTTTTTCAACAATTCTTCTCACAAAGGGAAAGAAAGCAACTAGATAAGCCTTGTATGTAAAGCCTACATTGTTTTTGAACTACTGGTCTAGTGCTCATTAATTTTGGTGGGACCTGGACATTTGAGACAATTCCAGTCATAATCATTTGAGTGATGCTTCTGCCTCGAACACAAACATCACAGTGACCCAGGACCTTGTGGCTGTTAATTCAATACACACAACAGTGCCTTTCCCATGAAGATTTCCATTACTGAAACATGATACACTTCCTCATCCTTCCCACAGTGAACGAAATTCTAAATAAATGAAGTTCTATAACCAAGGCTGACAGTAGTGCTGTCACTAGAAAGGCTAAATAATGAATGAACAATTTGGACAGTACTGTATTGATCTTCTTGTTGAGAAGAAACTACATGCATTTACAAAATGTCCATAAAGTGCAGGTTGGACACTTAAAACAATGTTCATGCTTATGATCACAAATGCATTTCAAAGTCAGGTAAAACCCATTATCCTGTAATTTCTACATCTTTCTGACTTTCCCTGTACAGAATCGGTATCTCATAATTTTATTTTTCACATTTTAAGCCCACAAAGAGATGGATTATCCTGCAAAGGTCAGACATGGATTACATTTTCCTGCATTCCATCAAATTTGTTTCCAGGACTTCATTCTGTCTTACCAAATACAGAACAGTGAAAAGTCTAGGTCCAGCTCCTGATCTTATTTCAAACGTGTAAGAAAAATCAGATAATCTCTAGTTTTAATTCATGCTCTTTTCTATGTTAGAAGTCACTTTAATATAATAAATTGTTTAAAAATCAAACTATAATAAGTGTAATAAAACACAAAATTTCAAAACATATTCCTTTTCTAGTGTAAAGATCTGTTATGTCTCTCTTCCAATCAGCTGAGTAAGGCTCTATCAAAGGCATTATAAGGAAGGAAGCTGAAATAAGAATATGCTCAGGTCCATAGTATAATAATGGAAGAACACACGGTCAGACCCTGTCTTTAAACATCTGATACGCTACTTCTTTCTGAGATCTGGCCTAAGAATGAAAAACCATACTAGGCTCTGAATGTACTAACAGGTATTATTTTGTATGCCTATATTAAACACTCAGGTTTTCTTTGAAATGTAATGCAAATCCTGTTGTAACAACAAGACAGTTTTTCTCAATGGCATTATATTTTTTCCTTTTGTTTTATTTGTAAGTTTATTATGGGCCAATGATGACTAATGACAGGGTTTACCAAGACATTTGGATTCCATGCCCAGCAACTGTAAGAACTGTTCTGAAAATCGTAGACACATACACTGATGAAAATACAAGTGACTTCAGTCTTTCAGCTCGGTGGAGTGCAGAAAGGTAAACCAGAATGGGGATCACAATTTTTCTGTATGTGTTTGAAAGTTACCAACTTCTTGAATAAGTCAATTTCTACTGCAAGGATCTTTACTTTGCCTTCACTGTTTTGCTTATACAGAAAAACAGAGGTTGAATGCAAGGCAGTGCATTCTATGCCAACAAATGCAAAGTACTAACCTGAAAGGCCCAAATATGTCTCTATACACAGAGAAAAACAGTTTACTAATGCTGGAGTTTAGGACGATGAAGATGATGTGCTTCTAGTACTGCTGGGGCACACATGGGTAGAACAGGCTAACACTCATGAAATCTCCAGCAGACTTCACAGAATATTCTGTATACATGTAATTTGTATTATGATGAAAAACATTAACACAAACTCACAGGACTTGGCAGCACTTTCTACCAGTAGAGTGGTTCCTGATTTTTTTGTCTATTCTGGAAATCTGCACTTTACCCATAGCTTCTTCTCTAAGAATATTTAATCACCAGCTGTCTGCTTATTAATTGGAGCCAGTTCTGGAACAGAATTGAGATTTTTCGGTCTCTCCATACACTGTAATTCCTTAACCCTCAGTTAGATTTCACTTCTGTGTGTAAACGCTGATTCAGTACTAAACAGTTCTTGATGAGACTAGGTTTTTAAAAAGCATCTTCTAAGACCTCCCTACCTGAGATACACAGAATACCAATACATCAATACAGATTTCCTCCACCACATGCCAGAGGAATTCTAGGGTTATGTGGTAAACCACAGATACAGGTCATGTATAGAATAAGAGGTTATCTGAATATGTAATTATACTGGTATTATTTATAATTAGGTCCTTGAGGAAAGAAACAGGCAGATAAGACAAAGCCCAAAAGACACAGATAACAGTTGGGCAACTATCTGTGAACAGACTGTTTTCAAGCCATCACACACGTTGCACAAATACTATTTTGCAAGATATTAACTGGCTAGGACTACAGCCTAGAAAAAAGTAAAGGAATACAGCTGTGAAGGCCCTGACAAAAGCAGAAACAAAAGCGAGGTAGACTGTCTTTAACAGTACACAGGAAAAATACCGACAGGAAGAAGAGAAGGACAAGACTACATTGTAATTCTCTCTTTCCACCAGCTGTGTTGATTCAGTGCTTCTCTCAGACTGCTGTGGGCCTCAGTGTGAACAGCAGTGAACTTCTTAAGAAGAACTCTTCTGAGGCACTTTTCCAAATGTCTGGCAGTAGAATTCAAATTGTTCAAACATATTTGGGCCTTCCAGCTACTGTTGGAAAACAGCAGGTTTGTAACCCAGGCTTTCAGGTTGTAAGGAATGGCACGAGTGCAGGAGTTTGAAATGAACTGCAGTGGGCACTGAGGTGTATCTCACCTGTAACTGTGACATCCTTTGCCTTTCCCTTTATTTTTCCATGCCACAGGTACTCTGTTACTGGTTTGTTGGGGTTTTTTGTTTGTTTTGGTTTTTTTTTTTTTTTTCCTTTGGTTGGTTGTTGTTTTGTTATGTTTTGGTTTGGTTTTTGTGAGGTGTTTTTTGGTTTTGTTTTGCTTCTTTGTTTTTTGTTTTGTTTGCTTGTTTGTTTTTTTGTTTGTTTTTTTGTTTGTTTGGGGGGTTTTTGTTTGTTTGTTTGTTTTTACTGTGAGGTAATTACAAATGTGGTATCTCTCTCATTTTCAAAGTGCTCTCCTGCAGACCCTGTCATTCACAGAGAGATTGTCTGGCAGATTGCACCCAGACTCAGCTAGGAGGTAACATGCACACAGATCCTCTGTTCTCAGACCACATACTAACTGAGCCACAGTTTAAAAAAGATGAATGTAGTGTATTGCTACTGGGAGCAAATTTAACTAATTTAGCAGAACATGAGCAGGATTCTCATTCATGAGAAACTATTTCAGCCTTAATAAATACCACGAGACGGGTCCTAAATACCTATTTGTTTAAATAGCTAAACTTCACACACTAGTTCAAATAATACCAAAAGGGAAAAGAAATATTTTCTGATAATCTAAAAAGACTTCTATATGCAGAAAAGAAACTACCTATTAATATTCTCAGATAAAAACGTGTAATGGAAAAAGACTGGTTGCAAACCAGGCATGATAATAGTCTATGTGAAAATTGCTGCTGCAGACTTAGCTGCCCTAAGAGCCATTACAAACACAAGCATACACCAACAGTCACTAAATTATCACAAGATGAACAAATATAATTACAGCATAAGACTGGTTTTACTGATTTTCTTTTCAGACATGTGGCAGGTGAGACTGATGTCTCTTCCAGCTACACGACTGTGTAAAACATAATGACTTCTCCCCCTTTCTGGCTGTCTCCGAAGTTCTGTAGATTGGATAAATGTTTGCCCAGATATTTGAGAGGCTGAAATAAAATATTCTTGTCTGCTCAGAAAGAAAGATTAAACATTACTACCAGGTTATGGCAGCATCTAAAACCGAGGAGCATAAGTGGAAGAAAATAAGTAAAATAGAGCCAAAAATACACATAGATACAGAAAATTGATACTTGTTCAAATCACAACAGAAATAGATCAGATATTATCTATGCAATGCACAGATAATTTTCCATCTTTTATTTGACTCGCTGTTCTACTTCCCTTGCATTGTCCTTTTTTCTCCAGAAATTACTTGATTTTGCCAGTTGTTAAATGCTTCCAATTCCTGCCTATTTCAAAGGAGTTTGACAGTAGTCAGTCACTAAATACATAAATAAAGAGTCCTCAGGAAAAGCAGAGTAAAAGACAAGCAAGTCCTTTAAAATAAAAGAGAATATTTGATATACATTTAATCCTTCACTTAGAAAGTGGCAGTGAACAAAATAAATAAGGACACTGGTATTGTAATAGAGTAATATAAATAACACAAATGGGACACAAATAAAAACGCCCCATCTTTTTTGATAAAAAGTCACATTCTATGGGGCATTTATGCACAAGCTTTACGCTCTTAGCACAAAGGCAATTCTGTTTTCTGGCAGATGAACAGATAAATAAATTAGTAAAATACTTTTGGTACTACCTGACAAATTAAAACCAATGCAAATGTCTTCTGTTGTTTTAAAACAAAGGTTTTTTTACTTTTATGAGTCAGTTTCCATGAATAAAAATGTCGTGCATGCATGGCTGAAATTCTAATACGAAAGCAGCAAGAACTCCAAAGCTGTGCTGATATTCCTGTTCAGACAACATTCTTCTCCAAATAACTTGCAAATAGGAGCAATAGCAGCAAGTTTCAGTCATCTCTTACTGACATGGAGGGAAGTAAAAAGGATCATTATTACCAGCCTTGGCTAATTTGAGTCAATCTAACACTTTACTGCAATTTCCATCTTATTTTAATGGATATGACAGAAAATACAGAAAGACACATAATGATCAAACCATAGCAAATTCGTACATTACACTACCCATATAATACATGCCAATAATAGGTTTTCTATTTTATAACAACAAGAATATATGTACACCAGATTTACACAGTTATTGCTACTTCACTTCTACCAAAAATACACCAGGAAGATAAAAGAGAAGAAGTCTAGATTCTGCTGGATATAATTGCAGTCGGGAGATACAGATTTAGTGCCTTTAAGAGATGTAGAGTGTGGCTATTAAACTATTGGCACTGATTGTGTCATCTTATTTGTTGCTGCTACATGAACCTATTTTGTGTTTTTATGTAAGCAGAGCTCTGGCTACAATATCACTGAGGTGAATTTGCTTGAATAAAAATACCAGTGTAGAAGTCATTAGATCAATTCAGCTACAGATTCACAGGATTTACTCCCACCTAAGAGATTTATATTTTAATCAACAGTTATTTTTATTTCAATACAGTTGACGAAGGAGTCAAAATCAAAACATTTAGTGATGAGTAACTGATCACCTAAGAAAATCACTGCAAGCTGCAGTTTGTATGACCACAGTACATCACTTTGTGGCAAACTGCACCAGTTTGGAAGTGGGATTTTGTTTAGGTACCTGAACCACTTATCCTGGTTTCATGCCATTCATAGCATGCTCTCCAGTATTCCCAATTGTCTCACTTAACTTCTACTACCCCAAGTCAACTATAACCACAGAGTACCAACTCCTCCAGAGGCTTACCAAGAAAACAGAACTATCTCTTGGTTCCAAAGACTTGCTTGGAGTTTGGTTGATAATAAATGCTCATATATATTTAAAACAGGAAAAATGATCAGATTTGAAGTACATTCAAATACTCGTTGCACCTTAAATGTCTATTCTGACACTTCTGTTAGCAGTAACTTAAAGGTTCTGAACACCTTAAATTTATTTTTTCAAACTTCCAAAACTACCTTAAGCATATCAGTCTATTTATATTCTATTTATATATTTTCATATTAATTTATTTCTTTTATCACCATACAGGTGATTTCTATAGGTCAAAATTAAGGATGCCCATTAAATATGCCAGGTGGCTTTAAAGAACAAGACTTTTCCTTTTTAATGGGCAAACTAAAAAAAAATAATTATTTGGTTACTTGAAGAGTTATTGTACTAATTTTCACCTTTTTTGCAAAGCTTAGATTTTCCCTGGTTAATCACATTTTTGTACTCAAATTCACGTAGAATTATATTATCTGAGCAATTAGATGAATTATGTAGAGCTTAATGAAATCCCTATAAACTGTCACTAAATTAAATGTAAAGGCTGTCTTTATGCTTGTTAGGGTTTTAGAAAAAAAAGACATAATAATTTTAAAATCTTAACATTATGAACTACAGAACTGATTAACAGTTTTTTTCTTTTCTCCCACATTTCAGTTCATAATAACTTTAAAGATTTATAACAACTGTAAAGACATGTGACTCAAAAATGTAAAATGGTACTTTTCTCATCAGCTGGATTTTTTACTATATATTAGATGAGACAAGAATACAGAAAGGCAAGGTAAAGAGGGAAAGTTGCATGACCATTTTGATACTTTAAAAGCAATTAGTAGGGATTAGTACACCTTCCACTTTTTAATAGTCTAGCTGTATTATGAGATATTTTTATAAACTGCTCAAATTACATACCCATTTGGGCAAACTGGCTACTTTAATTTAATAAAGAGTTACGCATCCTTAACTCAGCATTAGAACTTTGTATCTGGGCTTGGGGTTTTTGTTAGAGTTTGGGTTTTTTTCAGGTGTTCCTGATTTAATCAATATTTACTTTCTTATTCCTATTTAGAAAAACAAATCCAGAACCGGATTGCCAGTAGATTGCCTTTTTAAATTTAAAAAGAAATATCAAAGAATCCCTCCATGTAAATGCACACATTGTTTCCTTTCTGAATGTGAGGCAATTTATCTGTAGCACATAATTTGTAACTCTATTTCAAGCGAAAAGTTAACAACCCTTAACACTGTTGTAAGTGAAAACCGCTCACATAGCAGTGCAGATTCAGTATGTATTAATATTAGAAAGAAATCTGTAAAATGAATCAGAATAATCTCTGGGCAACAAAAACAACACGGCCCATTTTCTGTTATCTTCATAATTATGTAAATCTATTAGGAGTAGAAACATTTCACTAGGCAAAAATAAACAGAAGTTTATTATCTCTTACTCCTAAGACTTCAGTGTTAGAAAGCATCACCATTGTGTTATTTTTTTTCTTTTTTAAACCTATGGGCTTTTTTAAACTTGATACTCCTTCTCTCAAAAAAAAAAAAAAATCATAATTTTAGAAACTGCTCTTTAATCTTGAACAATTTGAAAATTAATGAAAAGAGTTCCAGCTGTTGGGTTATGGTGCATTTCTGTTTTCTCAGCTCATGTAATCTTTAATCTATTACAAGGCTGCCCACTCAGAACAAGGACTGTATGCAACAGAAAATTTGTAGAAAGTACTATACAGAAATTACTTTAACTTCAATATCCTATCTTTTTTAATACTGATAAAAACCCATCAATTTGCAATTTGTTTTTAAAGAAACTGACTGAAACTTTAAATTTAAACCACAAAATAATCCTTCTTTCTTCCTCCAAGTATAAATACCAAGCCCAATGACAGGAAGGAGATTTCCCAACCCCCATGGCTGCCTTCCCAGAAGCACAGCAGGTGTAGCAGCAAAGCCTCCTATAGCAGTGACTCAAAGTCAGTGAGAGGTATTTGAATAACGAGTTACAGGACTTAACTGTGATAAATTGCCTTAGCCTTATTAAATCATCTCTTGAAAGTGTTTTAAGACCCATGGTATTGATTGAGTGACATACAAAGAAAATAGCTTATTTTCTTGAAAACAAGTTTTTTGGTATTTTTTTCTTTTTGCTGTCTTGGAAATATACACTGTAAAGTATGCAGGCAAAATAATGTTATTGATATACTGCATCCAAGATGGATTTCCTCCTACGGCAATGCTGAATGGTTCTTACCAAAATGACTGAAGCAATACGGCGTGTTGAGGAAAGTTACACAAAGACTATTACAGCTGCCCAAATATAAAAGGAATTGTAATTTCTGAAAGTTGGGGTCTTTTGCTGATGTAGTATTTATACTTTTAAATATTCAAAAGAATCACAGAAGTTATGATGGATGAATTTGAAAATATTTATTTGCCATGGGAGCTTAACTAAAACCTACAACAGGTATTAGGCAGTTACTGTCCATTGGCATTGACACTGGCTTCTTCAGTGGTGCCTCACAGTGTGAAAATAAAGGCCAAAATTACTTTTATTTATAAAAAATAGGATTACTATAAAATCACAACATAATTTTATTTAGAAGTGATCTCTGGAGGTGATTTGATCCAAATTGCTCTTTAGAGGAGGTCACATTACGGCAGGTTGCTTAGGACTGTGTCCAGTCCAGTTGACTGTGTCTGAGAATGGGGACTTCAGAACATCTCTGGATAAACTGTTCTCGTATTTGATCACTCTCATGGCTGTGAAATGTGTCCTTTTATTTAATCAGAATTTCCTATGTTGTAACTTGTGTCTGTTGCCTTTTATCTTCTTACCATATTCCTCCAAGAAATGACTGGATGTACCTCCTCCAAACCCATGGAGGTTCAGCCCCAGATGAGCTTTGGCTTTCCCAGATTCAGCTCTGAACAACAGGCTCCTCTTGGGTAGCCCATCCCTGCTTCTGCCTGCTATGTTGCTTCCATTTTGCATTTGAACTCATTCAGGTGTTGCCTTTTTCCTATGGATATCAATAGTTTCTTTTAAACAATATAAATTAAACGGATCTGTTAAACTATGCAAAAATCCCAGAGCTGTCTGAATTGTATTAATTTCCAGACATTTATATGCATACATTTTTTATTGTCTACTGGGAAAGAACAGGAAAATCCATTATTATGTGTATTGCCCTATTGCCCACTATTATGTTCTTTGCTGGCTGTAAGATTGAGACTTCACAGTATTTTTGACAGTTCCAAGCATTAAAAACATTTTTTCATTTAGCGGTTTTTCCTACAAAGACGAAATTCTAAGCAGCGTAGTGCACTGGTAGTTAAGAGGAGTATGGAACACATCTGAGAGAAGATGCTTAGAGAGGAAGGGATAAAAGAAGAGGGAAATTACACCTAACCTCTGTGCCTCCTACTCCTGTCGCTGTCAGAGTCTCAATCACACAACCAAAGTATTATTGATTTTGAGTCAATGAGGAAAGAGGCAACAGCTTAGCTGAGAAGATGCTCTGCCGTCACTGCTATTCATCTGGCCCAACAGGTGTGTCAGTCTCCAGGCCTTTTCCTTTCCTCTTGGGTGCAGTGCTGTGGTTTAAGCTGAGCTGGAGCTCCAGTCAAACTGTGCAAACAAAACCTCCATGGCAGTTTTACCAAAACTCTGTGCAAGACTACACCTCCATCTTCTGGGGTGAACAGCCTTCTTGGCTATAGGAAGAGAATTGATTGCCTTGGCAGATCTTGGTTGAAATTCAAGTGGGGCATGCAAGAACTGCAGATTGTGCTCTTTGATCTTCTCTATGAAATACAGACATTTTGGGGAAGCTCTTCAAAAAGGTGAGAGATTCAAATCTAGCTGAACTTTGCTAAAAGGATTTACAGGAGAGTTATGTTGTGTAAGACCAGGGCAATGTGCTGTAGTTTGGAACGTAAGGATTTTTCACAGGGGAGATAAGGGAAAGAAAAAGACCATAAAGGTTATTATAGAGATGCTGGAATTGGATAGTTTGGGATAAGCCAGCAAATTAATATCTGTGGAAGAGAAGAGGGACCAAAACATTTCAGGAAGCACTTACCAAAACAAACAGAACAGCTGAGAACTACGAGGTTAGATATTATGAATCACTAACTTGTTCACTGACTGAGCACACCCATCTGATTCATGATTTTGTATCTTAGTGAAATAAAATTTAAAGATTTGCTTGGTTTGGAAAAGAGACTAAGATAAACAAGGATCTTCTCTGACTATGGCTTGGATCTTCTGAATTTGTTTAAAATGAAAGACCAGGTTTCTGAATTTTGTATAAGAAGTGACCAAACCAGAAAGTATATGAAACTAAATGAGCACAAACAGGGGAAAAAGTCACTCAGCACCTTTTGGAAAACTAATAAAGATGTTTAGATAATCTAGACTACTCCACTGCCTCCATATAGGGTTTCATATGGATAAAATTACAGATGTCACTGAAAAAGAGGGCAGTTTAAGCTCACAAGTCCTTGCATGTGAGTACACACCTAAGTCCATGTATGCAGAGGTTCAATGTAAAAGGCTTGTTCTCTCAAATGATTCACCTTCCTCTCTTGTAGATAGCAGTCTTGATAAAATGGCTTCAAATAGCACAGGCAACAGGGCACAGGAGACCAGCTCTTACAGCCTATCTAACTTTATTATCAGCAAATTTTGTCTGTGTTGAAAGGATGGTAAGCAGTGAAGTTATCCTTATCACACATGAGTGAAAGCTAGCCTTCAACATAATGACTCAAACAGTACTTACACAAATTCCCCAGGCAGGTGGCAAATGACTGTGCATATAATTTCTAGGCTCTGTCAGGTCACATACCCTGAATTATAACTTCTCTTTTGCCTCTATTTTAACTTAAACATTTTGTAAGGAGAATTTGAAATGCCAGTGAAAAGCTGGAAATGTACCATTTCCAGGATTCCTCACAAAGAGAGATATTTTATTTTATCGCAGTCAGAGATCAGTGTGATATGACAGCAACCATACAAAACCCCATGCTTGCATTTTACTTTTCTCACCATCAGAAATCAGTGTGCCTCTGCAGAGTACCAGTCACAGTCAGGTCCTATTTCTATATGTCTACATATAGAAGTATAAATATTTAGTTCCCACACTGGCAATTTGCAGAAGTCAGCAGTCACAAAGTTGTGATTGTTTTGATAAGAACGTGTGGGGCACATTTTGTAATCAGGAACATTTTAGTAAATTTTGATGCTCGCTGTAATATTCATAAGGGAAAAGAAACAATTTAAGACCAGTTTTAATCTGGGACGACGTTCATGGGAATATACGTATTCAATTTGCCTCCACATGTATGCATGCCAGGGGTGAAAAGAGGAGAGAAAGCACAATATTGCCACTGTCCAGCCACTGTGTGTACAACAATCCTTAGCAAGGTGGAGTTCCCCAGTTCTGACTGGGCAGTACCTCTGAGAGAAATGCATCAGGTAAGAACCCTGATTTACCAACCAGTAATGATGAACACTGAAATCCAGGGTCACTTTAGCACAGTGAAGAGATGCTACCAGAGGCCTATTTTTAAGACAACAAAGACAGAGAAAGACAGTAATTGACAGCACTTATAAGAACAGAAGTCAGAAATTTCTTGACCTGGAATCCAGTTAAGAAGGATCAGATTTTTTTTTTAATGACTTTGCCTTCTGTTATCCAGAGAACCATTGCAGGCATCAGAATTCTTTTAGAAGAGCCAACTTAACGTACAATTAAAAAGCAGCTAATTTCCTTTTTAAAAGTTATGTTTATCTTAGAATTAATTTAAGCATCTCTACTTAAACCATGAGGACATTGAAGGTTTCTGTGATTCACAGGCACTCAGAGCTTCATAAAAACTGAAGACATACACGCAGACATATGTACAAAAGCAAAACTGCACTCAAAAAATTCAGTGAGTGACATGAATCTTTCACATATCCATTTCACAGTAATGTAAAGATGGGTGTACACAACTGGAAAATGCCAAAAGCATGTACCAAATTATAGCTGTGCTAGTCCTCAGGAAAGAGGAGAGAGCTTTGTCTGGTTGCATTTTTATGAGTCATGTCAACTAGATTGCACCAAATTGATCTGATTGGCAATGATAACAAGCAGCTACTTATATAATTTTGAAAGACATTGAAGTCTATCAAATAGGGAATTACAGGGAAAATACTGGATAGCAATGATCCCAAGTAAAAAACAGAATAGTAAGTAATAAATACAGTGATACAAATGGAGAGGTACAACCTGCTCCTTTTGTTAGCACAGCTAGCAAAGCTAACACAGATGACTAATAAAGCAGAACCTGTTATTTCACTATATCACTACATTCTTAACTCATGTTCAGATGAGTTACAAAGACACATCATTCAGTTCTGTCACTTAATTTGCAAATGAAACATAAAAAAATTTCTTAGCACACCAAACAAGGAACATGTGGCTGGAGAGTAGATTTTCCACAGAGAGCAGAAAGTGCATTGTAAGGACTGTATGGCAGCTAGTCAAGATAAGAACAACTTTGGAAAACAGTACCATTATTTGAAAACTATAAACTTCCCTAAATCAACTTCCTAGTTTATAAATGTAGTTTTAACCATGCGTTCTGACCAAACCCTATAAAACTGTAACTATCGAATTTACTGCTTGTCATATGACACTGAAATCTGAATTGTATTTATAGAATACAAGCATCATCTTGTGGAGGAAAATGAGCAGAGGTGTTCCCTATGTATTTTTCTAACTCCACTGCCTTCACCAATATTTACAAGGTAACAAAGCTATAAGCAATGTTTACTTTCAAAATATTCAATCAAATTACTGAATATGGATTTCTATGCCAATACTGTCACTCAAAATATTATTCATATCCCTCTTTTCGACAAGGGCCACTTTTTGAAGTTGATTACAACAGATGTGCACCTAATATACATTTACACATATTTGTTTTGTCCCCTTTTCCTTATCCCCTCTGTTTTCAGGAAACCAAATAGATTAAAAAGAGAGAATAATCATTCAAGTGGGCAAACTGTGGACTTAGCACGTCAGATAATGGGGGAAAGGGATTTATAGTGTTTTAAAATGGAGTTTGCTACATTAATGGAAGAAATCATATGAAGCTTGGTGTAATTTTTGAGTTGTAAATCAAGATTGTGATACGAGATCTTTGGTGGTAAATTTTTGATACTGCTAAGGAGAACTGAAAGAAGTTGGTTCCTGTCTGTCCATCATGTTTGTACCCTATTTCTGCTGTACTAACACAGTGCTTCAGGGCTTCTGTCTGTAACCTGCAAGGGCATGTATGGGTTTAGACTCCTTTTTTTTTTTTCTTTGTAATGCTTGATGTATCAGTGGACTTTTGAGGTATTTTCACCCTTCTGTGAAGCACTGAATTGCCCCAGCAAGACTGAGTTTGACACAAGAAAGGCCAGTGTTGCCAGACATCTTAAATTCTGGAGTGACTCCCCTTGACCTGCTCACGTAGTATGCTCAGCTCACTGGAATGGCAGGTTCCTCTGGAGCAGCTAAAGGTACTTTGCCTTTGTTTTCCTGCCTGGTGAAAGGATCTTACTCTGTGGGTAAGATGCTTTTACCAGGATGCAAGGGAAATCTCAAACCTAACAGTGGCTCCTGCAGGATTAGGCCATTGGTGCTGCCTCATGAGCCCTACAATTCTTTTCCTGGGGTTACTAATATTAAGGGGGGTTTGATTTTCTTAATTTTTCCCTGGGATCAAAAGTCAGGCTTCAGGTGCTGGGGATGTTTTGCTGATAGGTGGGTGTATGTAGAGAAAATGGTCCAAAATCTGTAGCCTTAAATATCTGCTTCACAGATTGAGGGAAACAGACACCAACTCTTCAGCCCTTTGAGCCATATCTGAGATACAGTATCTGAAAGTGCAGAGAATATTTAATAATAAATATACCTTTTAATAGTTTAAATTTATTCTTTTCATTCAAAATCGCAGTATCTCGACCATGAAGGTTCAAATGTCAGTTTCTGTGCTGAGATAACACTCTCACATAAAAAAGAGGGGCAGAAATGCAAAGATTTCTTATCCCACCTGTATTAATGTATTTTTAATTGGCTACCAGTGTCCCCAGAATATCAGTGCCTTTTAAAGCCCACAACAGTCTGTCCGTGTCTCACCTCCAGAGACCCTTCGCTGGACAGACTCACTGCATGGACAGGGCTTTGATACCCCGATATGGGGACTGCACTCAGTAGCAAGGGAGAACCTTCTCTGAAAGCTCCCCTACAAGTTGTGAGCCTGCCAGCACCAGCCACAAACCAGACTAACTCTGGCAGTTACGAAATAACTTTTACTAATACCAGTATGTGACGAACTACTACAGGGTTTGCACTGTCGGTGATAACGTTTACGGTAAACGATTGCACTTCAGTGATACACCCAAACCCCAGAAACACCCCCTTACAACACAGCACAGCTACCTGAGCCTCAATAGAACCCTCAATCAACCTCCCCCACAACAGACAAATTGGCAAAGACTGGAAAAAAAATCTAAACACCCTCCTTAACACAAAGCAAAAAGGAAAGGATGGAGCCGTTCCCACCGACACACATTTCAACTCACTGAGATGAGGCCCTGCACACCTTAAAGCAAACCACAAGCAACGAGCCAGCAATAAAGTACTGTGTAGGATAACAAAAATAAAGAATATAAAGTAGAATATATACCCGGCAAGCTACTAGGGGTAGGGCAAGGTAGAATTAGTAGCAAAGTAGCAAAATACAATCAGTAAATAAGGTCTCTATGGGGTAAAGGGGAAAGAAGGTAATCCATAAGGTATAAGGCAAGGTCAGGGTACAGAAAAGCAGAGTAAATTATTGCTCACCCTGCAGTGTCCAAAGGGTGGGAGGAGACCCAGCTCGTTGGTTACCCCACAGAGATGATGGAACTTCTCCCCAATTTGGCTCATGTCCAATCTTTTTTTATACCTTTTTTATCTCTTAGGCAGTTGGAATGACTCTAGTCAATAATGGTTGGGGTGACAGACAGATGCCACAGGCCTGATGGCCAGCTCAGTGTTCCCTTAGGATGCTGTGAAGAAAGGCCATGCTATCTCCGTAACACTGCATTCTTCAATATCCTGTCTTTTTCAATCCTATCCATCCCTTGTTAATCCCATCAGTCTGTTGCTGGGGAGTCTCCTCGTTTTGCTGAGGACTCCTGGGAAGCCACTGGGGTCTCTCTATCCCTCTCTGTGTGACCCATTATGCTCTGACAGTGGATTCCTGGCACTGCCCCTCCAGGTGCTCAGGGGCGTCCCCCCACCCATCAGTGCCTGAAATTGCTCTATCACCCCACAAGTGCTTTAAACTTCTTTTTAACACATATAGCAAAGCATGAGGAAGATTTTAAAGGTGAATTTTAACACTGCGTAGATTTGTAGCTGCCTCTTGGCAACTTCACAAATTTAGGAAGGTGTGCCCGGCATTTTTGCTGATGATGCTACATTACAAACATTAACAGCTACTTCCCTTTTCTTCTCTGCCATTGTAGCAGCAGTTCTTTGACAGAACAAAAATATTGAAAAATAAGCAAAAAGTCTTATTTTAAATAAATTTCTATAATTCAATTTGATTACTTCTGTTTCCAAATAATTACAGATGGGGGTTTTTTTCCAATTAACACTGGGAATTTGACAGTGGCACTGGCTCTGCAGGAACCTGGTACTTTTGCCCATTAACCCAAGTGTGCAAGGAATGTCAGCAGGGTAACATGTGCAACCAATCTGTTAGCCACATTTCTGGATTGTTCTTTCTATCGAGTTCATTCCCTCTTATGAGAAACAAAGTAAACGGTTTTATTACAAGCAAATTAATTTGAATAGAGGATATTAACTTAGAATTACCTTTTTGCTATTTCATTTTTATAAACCCCTAGGCGTATCGCGGAGTTGTAAGATGTCTCCTCCCACTTGGAGCTGACATCAGGGACTCACTTGGACGGGATGAGGGAAAACGCCTTTGAATATCGGTAAAGAAACCCCATGCCTCACATGGTTGGTCCTGGAGGCCGCCATAGTGTCTGAGACCCCACCTCCCACCACAGCACAACCAACCAGGGAGGGGGGAACGCCTCTTCTGTTACCCGAATAAGGCGGGACCTTGAGAACTTTTAAAAGGCGCGATTTTTGAATTAAGAGGGGTGTTCTCAGGACCCTGGGGACCTGGGCACCCGGCGCGCGCTGTATTAGAATTTTCCTTGCTTGTTATATTTCTTTGTTTCATAGATTATTTTTTCCGTTTTCTAAATTTAATAAATGAGATTTTTCTCACACTCTGGAGCCTCCAGTGCTACTACTGTAAAACTGTAGTGAAAATGTTGTAAAGCAAGTAGACGTCTGACTTGACACCAGTATTGAATTTTAATACTGTACATTTAAAAATGCCATTTTAAATATTGTCCAATGATTAGGTCCAGGGGAGGGAAAACTGTCAGAGCATGAATAGTTAATTAAAATGATTGCTCTGATAAAAATTATGATATTACTCTCAGGACAAGTAATAAATACATCCTGCTTTATCTGGGTTGGTTTATTTCCCTTTATTTCACAGGGCATGTTATCAGGCACCATTTGCTGACTGGCTCTTGCAAAAAGCTCCCACTCTCCAGAAACCACTGCATGAATATTGGATCTGTGCTGTTTCCTTAGGCAGGTAAGGCTCGACACTTCTGATATCTGGGATATGTGTTAGCAAGCACAGATACTGCTGAGATTAAAGCAAAACTTGGGACCTCTCAGATGTCTTTCCCTTAACTTACTTTTTCCATAACCTGTCAGAGCCCTGTTCTGGCAAATCTTACTGGCAAGGTGTGTGTATAGCTGCATTTAAGGGCATTTGCACATGCACGCTGTCCACGAAATGCATCCCCAGTGTGTTTTGTATCTAATCACTTGCCCACTATTACCCTAATTTATGGAACTCTCTGTTCTTGGAACAAGTTTGCACAGCTCTTATCTGCTTGAGACATTCTGCTGAAAGTTTATCTTTCAAGCTCTTTTTTTTGATAATTCATAACGATTAAGCATGTTTACATATTTGCATAAAGAGCACTGTACCAAGGTAAATGACTGATCTGTAAAAAGGAAAAGAAAAGTATACTGACAATGCACCTTCAGATACTGTTAATTGGCCTCCATTAAAGTTAGTAGAGGAATGTCAGTTTACCATGAGAACTTGCTTCTTCCTTCCGTAAGTCAAAAAGCTATTTATGTTGACTTCTTATAGCAGTTTACACTAAACTGTGAATAACTTTATATAGTAATAAGGAGTATTCCCTTCTGCACTTTAGTAATGTGAATAGTAAGTAATGAAAGAATTAAAGTTAATAAGAATTTTAGAATAAGGTTGCTTCTCATATTTAAGATGCAAGGCTTTATTACAGACAGTTTGGTAAGGATTTACCCTGTGCAAAGAGATCCATGTCATTTTTGTTTGCAGTTAAGCTACTCTGTCCTGAGACTCATGTTAAATCTAGAAACATGAAGATTAAAAGTAATAAGCTTTGATCTGAATGTATTTGACACTGTCTTATTAAATTTGGCAGATTCTGAGCTTTAGAAGTGCCTGTAGTTGTCCAGAAACACAGCTGTTCCATTGACACCATGCTGCAAATGGAGTCCCCTGCATATAAATAAATAGCCCTGACTGGAGATGAGGCCTCGAGCAGATGACAAGGCAATCACTAAAGAGTCCTGGTCTCTTATTAAGGCATGTATAATGTGCATAGCCAGTTGACCTGCAAAGACTCTGCAAGTAATAAAAATGAAAAAGTAATAAAACCCTTTCCCCCCTACTCCAAATTTCTACTATTCAAACATACAGGATTTTCTCCCATTTTCATTATCATGTATTTATTCACCATTCTTTGAAGTCCCTACTCGCCTTTATATATGTTTAATCTTTTCCCCTTTCTGCAAATTCTCTTCTCCCAATTTTTCACTCCATTTGCTGCCACAAACTTGCCTTCTGCCCATCTGTACCTTTCTTTGTTGCTCTTTCAAAAAGCTCTTTTCCATGGTTCACTGATACCTTTCCCTTCTGTTTATTATTTCCCATTTTCTCTAATACCAATCTCTTTTTTTTCAACTTTCATATTCCTGAACAAATGTAAAACATATGGTCTCTAAGGTGACCAGCAGCGGATTCTCAGGAAAAAAACATGAACATGGCAAGGACAGGGTGATGCACCCACGGGTAGAATCCCCTGAATTCTGTAGTGTGCAGTAAAGGGACATTTTAGACCCGTTTGCACACTTGTATTTAGTATCTGTTGATGGGTGTTTCTTCTGTGAAGTGACACAACTGTTCTTCAAAGACAGTGACATGCATCTCCTCTGGAGCAGTGTTTTGCATTGAAGATACTTTCATTCATTTTAAACATGCTATTAATGTTTGTGAGAGACACTGAATTGTCATTTCCTATGCACATTTTCCGTGCCAGTCATGACTGCAAAACCAGATCACATCCCTCCTCATCCAAGAGCAAGATGAGGTGTGGCAGTGGACTGCCAATATTCAGAGTGAAAAAAATATGGTCAAAAGGTGGTTTGTGATGCAAAGGAAAAGGCTGACCCAAACGCCTTGGGGCAGAGGATTGTAACTGTATACCTTTTCCCCCAATCCCCGGTTGTAAAACATTCCCTCATTGGTCCTTGTAAAACCCTAACCCATTGGGTGCCAGTCCCAGTGACCCTCTCTCCTACTGGTCATAGTAAAATTACCCCAACTCTTAAATACCTGTACCCAACTTCAATAAACTCTCTCTCTCGTCCCTCTCCTGCGGTCTCTGTGTGGCTCCTTGCGGGGTCCCTGGGGGCCCCGTGGCAGGGGGACAGCCGGGGGGAGCATCACCCACCCAGCCATTGCAATGAGGCGTTCTTAATCTCTTTTCATACATAACTCTTTATCAGCTTTGTCACCCTTTTCATAGCCCTTTTCTACTTCTACTATATCTTTCTGAGATGAAGTGATCATATCAAAATGGACACAACATTCACAAAGGTGAGGGGACACCATTGTTTTAGATAATGGTACTGGATCCTATTTTTATTCCTTGTCATCTGAGTTTTTGGAAGAACCTGTGATAAGGAACTTAAAGTGTTTTTTTGAAATTCAAATATATTGGCTGGACTGCAGTTTATCTATATTCTTACTGACTACTATGAACAGCTGTGAGCACCTCTGCAAGAACCACATAGATTCTTTTAATCCATAAATTATTTCTACACCTGATCAGATTTTTTATTAATTTGCCTCCACTTCAGAAGTCAGATTTATTCTCAGACCCTTTCTCTTTTCCTATAGTGTTGTCAGTTTTCCCAGCTTCTGTATTTCTAGAACATGGGTTGACAAGAGAGCTAAGTAATCAGTTAATGCTTATTTTTCATATTTGAGTGCCTTTAGAAGTCTCTGGTAAAGGCTGTCTGGTCCTGTCAGTGTTCCTTCACTCAGGTACTCACAATGTCTCTTCACTGCAGCAACCAGGCCCTGCTGGCTCCCTGGGTTCCCCCTGTTCCATCACACCCTTCTGTGGTGCACATCCACACTTCCACCTCTTGTGTGGTGTCTGACAGACCCTACTGTGAAATCTGAGCTCTGCCTGGGCCAGCTGCTGTCTGAGCCTCCTGAGTCCAGGTATCTCCAGGCCAGAGATGCATCAGAATACATAAAAGTTTCTTATCCTATCAGTAATGATAAAAGAAGATGATTCCTTTACTATAAAAATATCCTAGAAGAAACTATTTATCTAGTTTTCAATGTACAGTTCAAAAGGAGTTCTGTAAAATAATGTTGGTTTGAGTTTTATGTTTAACATATTGTTAGATTTTCTTTTAATCAGACAACTTTTCAGTAGACAAAACAGATGATAGACAAAATTGCAATGTTGTAATTCAGCACTAATTTTCACTTAAAGTTCAGGTCAAGCATGGGAGGGAAAAAAAGAAAATTACAAGTAAATAAAATTTAATATTTAATATTAATAAAAGTACTTATTTTACTAGGGACTTTAATTTTTCTGTTATGCAAGCATTTAGATATTTTAAAAAGTACCCCCAAACACCAATGATTTTCTTTTAATCTCTCTCAAAGTGGCATTCAGTGAAAGTATCTTGGGTGTCTAATTAATCTGTAAGGTGAAGTCAAAAATCAAGAGCTCATTTTAGGGTCCAGTTGTTTTTCTGCACTGGAGATGAGAGACTCGGATCTTTAAAACAGAGAAAGAAACCACATTCCTTTATTTTTTCCTCTACAATCACTCCAGAAGCAGAAGCAAACAACTAGCCTTCACTTTAATATAGATAGATAGATAGATTAGATAGATAGATAGATAGATAGATAGATAGATAGATAGATAGATAGATAGATAGATAGATGGATGGAATCTACTAACGTGAGTGTTTTTTAGAGTAGGAAGCTGTTAATTACTGAATTAACATTGGGAGTGTTGAGCAAACACCCCTCTCTCACAAACAATGCTAATGTTCATTAGTGCTAAAAGTCTATTTTTTTCTTTTGTGTTTTGAACTGTTAGAAGTTATAGATGTAAAAGTTTCTCTGTAAGTCAGAAGAACTCAGAGCCAAGAAAAGCCAAGTGTCTAAAGACTCACAATTATATATTGAACAACGGGAAAGAGAAGCGAATAAGTGCAAGGCTCCCCTCAGGGTCAGCTGCTTGTGGTTCTGTCAGGGAGTCACTGTATTATAGGAAATGCTGCCTTTTGACCTGCATGAAAGAAATGCTCATTTGGTGGAGAATAAGGGAGCAAACAATCTCTGGAATTTCTCTGTGTGCACTTTAGGGGATAGCAGGGGGGGAAGGAAAGAATAGAAAGTTTCTATTAAGCATCAAGAGAGGCAAAAAACAGTGAGCTCCATGGAATGCCAAGATGCCCGTTGATCTGCAATGCCAGAGCGTGTGCTCTATGCCCCGTGGGGCGTGTGCATCAGTGCTGGGCATCGCAGCCACCAGCAGGGAGACACACACAGTGGCTGGGTATTTCAAGTGAGCAAAACTGACATGGGCAAGGATATCAATCTAGGAACCTTGACAGTTGGACTTAACTTTAAAAAGTAAGGCAATTTCAAATGGAAATTAACTGTCAACAACCGACACATCATAACTACATTACAACTATTTTCCCATATTTCGCTTTGATATAGTTGTCATTAATGTCTAATGTCATTAAGGGTCTAACTCATGATCTTCATGCAAACAGTTTCCAGTCTGCTTCTCTAATAATACAGAAACATTTACATTTTACTGCAGATTCACAGCAATTTATTTCATGGCCAGGTGAGAATGAACACATAGTTCAATTATGAGAATACTGGGAAAATGTCATAATAATATCACCTTCTATTTAACTGTGGGATCATTGCTTTTTATATCTACGCATTTTATACAAGGTATGCATATTGTATTTTATACAGTATGTGTTCAAATTTGCTTGCAGTGAGCAAAGCAAAGAGGCTTTGATATTTATACTACTTCAGTGGGACCAGGATTAGTGTGGCTTGTATTTTCAGACTCAGCACAGTTTGTAGACAACATACTCATGTTGATGCTGAATCCTATATTGGGAGGCACTTGAAGGTGGTCCTCTTTCCAGGTCAGACATCTCAAATATTGACTGGCTTACATTTTGTGTTGTTATTATACTGGCTTATAAAAGATTCTATAAAGCAACAAGAGGTAAAAGACAAACTGAGTCCACCATTCACAGTGACAGACTCATAACTGTAAGAAGCATCCAGGTTTACCAGCAACTTTAAATATACTCCACAAACCTTTGATTTTTGAAGGCAGTTTACAAATGCAGGTGTCTGCTGGGTGAGCCTGAGAAGGGAAATCATTTTCAGACTAGTTGGTGTAGCTTAGTAGCACCATGCCACTCAAACCCCTGAGACTCACAGTGCTTTCTGTGACCTTGAAACGTAGCCAATTCTTTTAAATGCAGTTAGACAAAGTTCCGAAGGAGGACAAATTGCAGGAATCATTACTATGGGCTGTTCTGACCTTGATAGCATGAACAAACAGTGGAAGGGAGAGAACACTAAAAATTATCCAACATTAAGCATTTGGCTTAAAAAGAGGCTGGACCCATGGCTCCAACTGACTAGTTATGCAAGAGTTTGAGCCACCACCTTATCTATTATAAACATATGCTTCCCTGTCATTATTCTTGAATACAACAGGGAGATTTTTCTGAATACTATTTAATTGAATCTATAATGTTTTCATCACAAGTTCTATTACTTTGAAAATTGAAAATCTGCAGGGGAATGTTCCTTGCTTTAGAAACAGAGGAGGGAATTGTTCTTGCAACAACTGAACCAAGTCACTCATTTCATAGCATTATTTCATATTCAAGTAAATTAAATGCAAAATCTAGAGATGTTACTGTGAATATGCAGTTGTCAGTGAAGTCCTTACATTATCTCACCAACAAAGATTTGCACAGAAGCCAAAGCTTGGAGTCCTTTATGAAGTGAAGGTTTTAATGACTAAAGGACCTAAAAAACAGGTCGACAGCCATTTGATATCAACAATGCCTTTCTGGAAATACAGTGTGGTTAGATTTTGGAACACTCCAAGAAGAATGCAAACAGTCAGACCACTCTGGGATCACTAGTTGCGTTTCATTGTCATTCCAGTATTCATTGTGCAGCTTCAGTGCAGGAAAAGGTCACAAAATAGGATAAGCAGTGACAAATGCAGTAGTAGCATTTTCTGTGTCTGAAACTAAGGCTTACACTAGCTTTAGATCCATCAATCCACATGTGATTTAACTTGTATTTGACTCTGCTGTGAGCAGGGAGGACTGGACTCCACATGACCTTCAAAGGCCTCTTCCAATCAAACTATTCTATGATTTCAAGCATGAATTGACCTTTATAATGCAAGTTCTGAATGGGAATGCCTGAGAAGATGCAGATTCAGCTGCTATAAACCAGCACAGTCTGGGGATGAAATGAATCAGCAATGACAAACAGTAGAGTTAAACATGGAGTCCAACATTGAAGAAATACAGAATATTAGAATCTATTGTAAATTACTAAGAAATTCTAAAAATAAACATTAGTATGTCATTATTTGTGTGTCTGAGGAACACCACTTACTGAAATGTTTCTCACTATAAAAGCCTACATTTTCTTATGTATTATTTTTCAATAAAGAATATTCAGCTTCACCTCTGCTCTTTTGGAAAACCTGCAGGTGTCAGTTGCTTCATTCTGCTACTGCTGGTTATCATGAATAGGGCCTTACTGCTCATTAAATCTCTAGTTTCACTAGTAAATGGCAACCAGGGGCAACTTCTGTGAGGCCTCAGAATATGCTCCTTCTCATAAAATTCTCAGGCCCAAACTCCAGATCATTTTTGTGACAGCAATGATGATAGAAGGACAGGAAAATTTAACCTCCTCCCTTGTCTTTGCTGAAGAAATACACCATGGAAAGCCAAACTTTAAAATGAAAAATGACATTCTGACTTCATCAAGAATTAAGTCTGAAAAACTGGAAAAAATACTTCAACCACTTACCACGTTCTCTGTCTGACCACATTCACTATTTATAAATTCA
>VXBX01003772.1:91999-110417 GCA_013400415.1 Scytalopus superciliaris | reverse complement strand
TTTTTTGTTTTTTTTTGAGTGGCAAAGTAGCCCCACTTGTCAATCAGCTACCTTGCAGTGCTAATAGATTCTGGTGTTTAGGGGGTCAGCACAGAATTTAATTTAACAACTTACAATACGCCCACATGCCCAGAAAATGTGGACAGCTTGATAGGGTTCACTGAGCCAAAGGAGTAAGACCAAAACAGTGCATTAATGTATAGGGGAAGAATAGTTGCAATCAGTTCCCTTGTGAATTGGACAGAGAACTTGGAGATGAAGCAATTATCAGCCATCGGGGATTAATAGTAAAGTGTGAATGCCAAGCTGTATATGTTAGGGGCAGAATATGTTGCCTATAGAAAACAACAAAGGCCGTTTCTTACTATTAAGTGAGATTAAACGTAATGGCCTGATTTAATCACAAAGGCAGAATTAAATTCAGATGGCAACTTCAAAGTGGACACATGCACAGAGCCCACTGCATACATTTACATATAGCTGGCATAGCTTGGCTTGCATCACAATGGGAGAAAGTTTCTTTGGCCACTTAAACAATTTTCTATTCTTGGCTTTTTGTTAACATTCACTGTATTTAGCCCTAAATTGCTTTTAGTTAATAAGACGGAGCTAAGAGTTATATTTATTCATGGAAGCCGTACTTTTTAATTCTTTCAAGTGTAAAAAAAATCTACACACACACACACACACACACACACACACACACACACACACACACACACACACAAAAACCCCCACCACTGCAAAAACACCCCAAAACCCAAAAAACCAAACAACCCCCCAAGGCCACAGCAAAGGGTCAGCAGGAGCAGACAGTGATCAGATGGCAACAAAAAGCTGCTGTGCCGAAGTGCCCCGTTTTCCTTGGCACAGGGAGGTGGCACAGGGCTGTGTGTGTGACCCTCCCTGTCCCCTCCTCCCAGGGATCCCACACCAGGCTCACCCTCTCCAGTCTCTTTTACAAAGCCATCAGCAGAGGGACCACTGAGGGGGTGTGAGGCCACCATTCCAGCTCCAGCTTTCCTTCTTCACCTATAAAGAGATCACTGAAAGGCTCACAGCACGTGACTGGTGTTAGTCACTGAGTTACAAAGGTTTTGCTGGACCTGCCCCACCTGTGGGTGCCCCCACATGGAGCTGGGAGAGCAGCAAGCCCTGCTGGACCTGCTGTCCATGGGGTGACAGCCCAGGGATGGTCTCAGTTTGGTTGGGCTGGAGATCAGGAGGGAGCACATATTCCAGCTCTGGTTTATTTCACAGTCACTGTGTTGGAGAGAGCCCGGAGGAGGCCCCAGGATGGGCAGAGGCTGGAGCAGCTCTGCTGGGAGGGAAGGCTGGGAGAGCTGGGATTGCTCAGCCTGGAGAAGGGAAGCTTTGGGGGGACCTCAGGGTGGCCTGGCAGGGCCTGAAGGGGCTCCAGGAAAGATGGAGAGAGACTATTCCCAAGGGCTGGAGGGACAGGACAAGGGGGAATGAATGGCTTCAAAGTGCCAGAGGGCAGGGATAGATGGGATATTGATAGAAACCCTTCCCTGTGAGGATGGGCAGGCCCTGGCCCAGGTTGGGCAGAGAAGCTGTGGCTGCCCCTGGATCCCTGGGAGTGTCCCAGGCCAGGTTGGACGGGGCTTGGAGCAACCTGGGCTGGTGGGAGGTGTCCCTGCCCATGGATGATCTTTGAGGTCCCTTCCAACCCAAACCAGTCCATGATTCCATGTGGAAAGCACAGCCAGCCTTTGGCCTGAACCTGAACCCTGGGTATGGGCCTCCCTACACACCCAAAACTCCCCTGAAACTGGCTGGCATAGCAGCACTGCTGTGACACCACCTGGCACATGACACAGGTGGATGTGGGAATGAGTGACTGGAATGGCAACAGCTCTCTGGAGTTGTGTTGCACTGGCATAGAGTGGGCATCGGGCACAGGGTGGGCTCCGTGGGCTGGGAGGGCTTTTCCAACCTCAGGGACTCTGGGATCGATTCTATGAATAGAGAAAGTAATGGAAAAACTCTTCCACCAGTGCACAGCAAAATGGTTGCTGGCCATGGCCAGCACCCCCTGGGTGGCTCCTCTGGAGTCTCAGCCTCTGAATACCCATTTAATCCCGTTCCCTTGCAGAGCCTGCCCGAGCCCTGCTCCGCATCCTTGGCCACATCCCTTGATTCAGAGCACCCAGATCCCTTCTCTTCAGTGGTCCCACCCACAGAGCCCCTGGATAAGGTCTAGAGCAGCTGCTGAGCCAGAGCTGACCATGCAACACAAACCATCACAGTCTGGCACTCCTAAGACTGGCTGCAACAGGAAAGGGCACAAAACCGACCTGGAGGGAGAAAGAATTTCAGAACACACCTTTTCCCCCCCAGCCAGCTGTGGGCAGGGCTGCACTGCTGGCACAGCAGTGCCAGGGAAAGGACACTGGCACTGTCACAATCACTGTCCTCAGCTCTTATCACCCCACTGAGCACAACCACCCTGGCTCTAATCCCAAGGAGATGGTCATGCCAAGGTACCTATTGCTGGTGAGTTCCAGGACGTGGCAGGAGAAGGCAAAGCCATGCAAAGGGCAGGTGCCCCTCTCCAGTGCTGGCAGAGGAGACCCCCTCCCATCCTGTATGGCCCCTCTCCAGGCACTGGGTTTTTTGGAGGAATGGGGTGTCCAGCACTTCCCTGACACAGGATGGCTGGGGAGAAACTTGTCCTCAGGTTCCTCGAGATGCCGCAGTTCACTCAGCAGGTTCTTACAGGGTCTGTTTTGATATTCCTCCTGAAATAACAGGAAAGGCACCAGTGCCTTTAAAATAAAACCTCTAGGAGGGGAGACCTAAAATCCCTAGTCCTGCTCCAATCAGCCTTCCAGATGAAATTTGCTGAGGGACATCTGAGCAAGGGAGGAACAGAGTGCACAGCTCTGGCTGGGAGATGGAGACTTACTTTTTTACCCTTTTCTTTTTCAGACACTGCTATACCGAGGCAGGAACTCTCAGAGTGGAGGTTTGCAAAATGCCCATGAAGTCTGGGGAGCAGTTCATTTTCTGCCCTGGCAGCCACCACCCAGCAGAGCCCTCTGGCTCCCATCCCGCGGCCCTTTAATGATCCCTCTGCTTCGAAGGAGGTGAAACTTCAGACCCACCGCTGCCCTTGCAGAAACAGCTTTCTGTCCTTGCTCCCTTAACCTTGGCAGGCTGATGGCTCTAATGACACAGCCCAAATCCTCTCACTGCCGTAAGAGGAAGGCCAATTTCCCAGAACAAAAGCCTGAAGTACCAGTGTGACAGGTCACTAACCATGATCATCTCCTGCTCGGGGTGAGAGCATTGAAGAGGGATCCTGCTAAGTAGGGACAGAATACGGGACAAGGTCTTAACCCCCGCCCGCGGCTCCGGACTGGGGGCTCTCCCATAAAGCATCCCGAGCGCCGGGGGGGCGCTGGGAGCGGGAGGTGGCAGCGGTGGCTCCGGCACGTTTCTCAGGCAACTGGGGGGGAATGTCACCGCTATGGCAACTGGCGCTGCGGCCGTGCCGAGGGGAGCAGGGCCGGTGGCAGCCCGGCCTTTGTAGCCCCAGGAGAAAGGTCAGGCCGCTTCATTTTTCACCGATCCGCTGGGAACTTCCAGCGAGCGCCGGCCGTGATTTCCGTGGCCGTGCCGGTACCTGCCCTGCGGCTCGGTGAGGCATGGCCAAATGCAGCCAAATGTAGCCCTCCTGACATCCTACCCCAGCTCCTGCAGCCCTTCGTTGCTCCCTCGGGCACCCACGGGCTCTCCCTCCCGCACAGCATCTTCCCCCAGACCATCGTGAAGGTTGGGGGATCATCACACCTGCATTTAGCCATCCAAAAATGAACTCCTCGGCTCAAAGCAGCTGTCCTGTCTCATTCTGGCACTCACAGGAGGTGCAGACACAGCCACCTTTCTCTACAGCTGCCTTAGGATGGACAAGGGGACACTGGAGCCCTGAAGGAGGCGGGATAAATCCTGCCCTCTGGTTCCCTCCCCCCTCAGCTCATGGTGTGGCTTCACTTCAGCTGCTGCCCCAGAAAACTTCCCCTTTTCTCCGGCCCATCCAGGCTGGGATGTGAGGATGGGCAGGATCCAACAAAAAAGCATCTCAGCCCCCACCATCGAGTCACTGGCAGGATCCTGAGGCTGTCACCTGCTGCCGGGGTAGTTTTAGTGCCTGGGAAAACATGCCCATAAAACCCTCCCCATCCCAAACTGGCACCTCCCTTCTCCCCAGACAAACCCTGAGTGCTGGATTTTGGGCGAAGCAGCTGGGCAGGGCTCAGTGCTTCACCACACTGGCAGTCTGTGCCAGGACTAGCCTGGCATTCCCTCCTACAGCTCCCCAGATTTCAGATGGACCAACCTGGGAGGGAGAATCAAAGCTGGAACAAGTCACTGTGCCCATCCTGGCTGGCCTGCTGGGTGCCTGGTGCAGGTTGCCTTGTTTCCTTCTCCCTCTGCAATCCAGATCTAATGCTGCCTTGCTCCTGTGAGGTCTGGGGCCAGTATCACTGCTGGGACATGGAGGGCTGATGGTAAATAATGTGATATTTCTATTTTTGAGGAGCAGCAGCACCTCTAGGATGAGCACACAGGTCTCTTGAGGCACACACTCTCCCAGCCACAGCGTCACGAGCTGGAATGCCTTCACACCACTGAAAAGGCACCTAAAACCATTGTGTTTGTATCCCACAAGGAAAGAAAACTCTCACCTTTCCCAGGTGGGCCGTGTACTGAGTGAGAGCACAACCCTGATCCTCCATCCATCCTTTTCTGTGGATGCCCCGAGGGCACAGCTGGGAGAAATCCCAGTGCTTGGTTTGAGAGGTGGACAGTAGTAACAAGGTTTTGTAACTGCCAAAAATAAGTTCTGTGGGATTCCTTTCTTTATACCCAGGAATAAATATCCTGCCAGCTCGTTAAGTGTTGCCACCGGTTCAAGCAGCTCCGGATCAGGTTCATAATCATGCAGACAGGAACTGGGGATATTGCATTTTCCCCAGAGGTTCTGCTATATGATGGATGAGTTTTATTTATCACTGTCACACATGCAAGTATGCCTTTAAATTATCCCAAGGACATGAATATGCAGCAGAGAGAAGGGCACGGGAATATGGAATGTATAGAGGTGATCAAAGGAAAACAACATCACTTAGAAGTTTAAAAGGGATATTTTAGCCTTCATTAAGAAATCACTTTCAAATTATTTGAGAAACACTATGAATACTCATGAGACTAAAAAGATTTAGAGCACAATGTTCAAAGGACACTGTACAAGCTATTTGTGTAAATGATTTCTTCTGGTTCATCAGATGAGCAGCTCTCATCCTGTGTGTTTGGAAACTTGGGATTGTGGATTTGATTGTTTGGAGGGGACGAATTGTTTTAAAAATAATAATACACCAAATCCCACTTATATGTTATAATTTACCCTGGAGGACAGTGATAGTGACGGGCCTCAGTGATTCATTAATAATATCCTGAGCCTGACTTTTCAAGCACAGGGCAAGGAGGGAGCAGGAGGGAAGAAGGTGGTGCCCACCTTTGGGAGGAGGCAGAGCAGGAGCTCTTCAGGCTGGTGGTTTCTCAGCAGTGTTTCCTCCCTTCCCACCTCCCACCTGAACAAGTACTGCTTGAGTAAAACTTACCCCTTATTGGATCTCTTGGTTCATTCAACTCCAGACCTCCTTCTTCTGAGGTCTAAAATCATAGGACAGGACCATCAAGGTTGGAAAAGGCCGCCAAGATCATCAAGTCCGACCTTTGACCAATGCCTGTCTAAAAGCAGCTGGTCAGAAGGCTCCTCTCTCTCTCGCCACTGCAGGGTCTCCTGGCTGCTGGCAGCAAACCAAATCCTGTCCACAGGCTCCTGTGGAGATCCTCACAAACCTTGGCCAACCCGGCACTGCTCCTGCCCTTCCCACCCAGCACCTCCCAAATGCATCCCCATCCCAAAACCAGCCAGATGCTCAGTGACCACCAGTGGCCAGGAATTCATTTTACTTATTTCTAAGGCGTCACTCTGGCTCTTCCAGCTGCTGGTTATTGTAACTATCTCAGGGTGGTGGAGTGTCCAGCCCTGGAGGTGTCCAAGGAATGCCTGGACATGGCACTCAGTGCCCTGGGCTGGGGGACAAGGTGACAGCCAAAGGTTGGACTTGGTGGTCCGGGAGGTCTTTTCCAGCCTAAATGACTTTGTGAGATAGCCAGCCTGCCCACGGTAACAGGAACCGGTCTCTGCGGGTGGAGATCTCCCCCCAGGAGCAGCAGGGACGGTCCGGGCAGCAGCTCCCCGTGCCCAACCCAAACCTCTCCACCTCCTCCTGCACGGGCGGGCGGGCGGACATTCAGAGCCTCCTGCCCCAGCAGCGCAGCCCGGCGTTCCCATCGACTCCCCCTCGGTTCGGGCAGGCAGACACCGTGTGGGATACCGGGGGAAAGCGCAGGGCAGCAGCAGGAGCTGGGGAAGGATGCGGAGCGGGCACACACAGCGGAGCGCAGGGCCGGCCGCCCCGCCCGGGGCGCGCCCGCTGATGCGCAGCCCCCGCTCCGCTCCCGCTCGGCTTTGTTCCTGCAGGGGGAAAGGGGGAGCGGGAGGGCTGCTCGGGATCCTGATGATTTCATATCGTCAGAGGTTATTGCTGGTGCCTTGCCAAAGCCGTCAAGCCGAACCATCTGGGTTTGGGAAGGTTCCGCACTTCCCAGGGCTGGGCTCCATATGGGCGGCACCGCGGGCGGCCCTGCCCTCTCCTGGCCCGCCGTGAATCACACTGATTGTTATTCAGGTGGGATGGCCCGGTCATGAACTGCACTAATCAAAAAACAAACTGCACCAAAACACTGCGGCTCACACACTGGCTCGGGCCTCCCCCTGACCTCTGTTAACCAGCCGCTTCCAATGGATGTAATGCAGGTTGTTCTTCTGGATTTTTGCACCTTCCACAGTTACCAGACATCTGTGTAAATCCCCACCCCCTCGTGTTGGGCATCAGGGTCAGTAATGTTCAACAATTCAACGTGGGAAGTCTCACTGAGGAAGTACCAGGCCATAAATTTCCTCCAACAAGAGCCACCTATCAAGCTAAGCCTTGTTAAGAAGCTTCCCAGATATTAATCACAATAAAGGCCGCCGCTCCTGTACCGTTGGGTGGAGAGAATGAAACAGTCGGAGGCTGCAGAAAAAGGTTTCTCACTTCTTTGCCCTTTAATACGGGAGCCCCTTGTCATTTTGCTGGGGAGCTCCTAAGGCCGGGAAAAGCCCGCACAGCTCCCACCGATGGGCTCCACCGCCTTCCACAGGACCAGCAGCCTTGGGCAGAGAGTCCCCCGTGCCCCTCCTGGGGGTGGAACGGGGTGAAAGCAGCCCGTGATTGCACCCCAAAGGCAGAGCTGGTGTGCAGGGACTCCCTGCCCTGCTGCTGCAGCCCGGGCACTGCAGTGACAACAGCACTGAGTGTGCTTAGATGTGTTTGGGGGTGTGTTTAGATGTGTTTGTGGGTGTGTTTAGAATATAGAATCCCAGGATCGCTGAGGCTGGCACAGCCCCCCCAGCCCAGGGAGCCCACCCTGTGCCCGATGCCCACCTTGTCCCCCAGCCCAGAGCACTGAGTGCCACGGCCAGCCCTGCCTTGGGCACCTCCAGGGCTGGGCACTCCAACCCTCCCTGGGCAGCCCCTGCCAAGGCCTGACCACCCTTGCCAGGCACAAATCCCTCCTGAAATGTATGTGTTCTATGTGTCTGTGTGGGTGTTTACATGTGTTTTTTGCACCTGCCAGGTCAGAGCAGTTTTGCAAGCCTGAAGATGCCTCAGCCAGGACGGCATTTGAGGGTTGTGCTGGTTCCACCTCACATCCAGGGCTTTACCCCTGCAGTGCCCCCACACTATTTGATTTGTTTGTTCCCATATTGGAATTCAAAAGGAAATACAACCCCTCCATCCCAAGAGATTGTACTGCTTGGGAATGTAACCTCTGATGGCTGCCTTCCTTTATTCTTAAATGAGAGGGTTTACCAGGACTAAGAGGGCCTCAGAAAATATAACAAAGCATTCAAGGGCTTGGAGACACATTTTTCTTTGTTGATTTTCATTATTTACCATTCCTTGGTCTGATTTGAGGACTAGAGGACTGCTCAGAAGTGCACAGGCTCCTTCCTGCCAGTGATGAGGAGAGGAAAGGGGTGGCTGGGATGGGGGAGAATAGAGCAAACCACGGTGTTTATCTGAAAAGAAACACCCCAAGCCCAGCTCTCCTGCAGATAAAGCCGTGGTCCTTCAAAGCCCTCATGTGTGGGGTGAACAGCCGGCCCATTGATTCCAGAGCCAGAGCAGCCCCTGACCTCTGCAGAACTGGAGCCCAAAATGAATTTATGCTCTTTTAATGGAGATCAAGACAGAAGGGGAGAACATAACTCAGCAAGACAGTTCTGCTCCGTCCTTCCTTGCTTGGATAGGAGCAAATCTTTTCCCTCAGAAGGAAAAAAAAGCCCTGAAAGCCCAGGCCCTTGAAGCACTTGTGATAAGAGCCTCATCCCTTTCCTTGGACAGAGAGCAGCTGGCCGGGCATGGAGCAGCCTCGGTGCTGGGAAGGGGAGCAGCCAGGGCAGATCCAGGCTCTGAAGGACAGCAAATAAACATTATTGTCTTCTGGCATTTCCCTCGGGGGAGGGAGGTTTTGCAGCAGCACAGATCTGTCTGTGCCACGTGTTCCCAGCAGGCTCTCAGGGAAGTTCGGGAGCCTCCAGACCCACTGAGGGGAAAAGGGGCTCCCTTTATCACACGGTTCAGAAAAGTGGCTCTGACAGGAATGGGCACACATGTGCCACCAGCCCCCCCGGGCACCCCGGAGCCCACGGTGCCCGGTGTGCCGCGGTGTGCCCGGCTGTGCCTGGCAGAGGGTCTCCCTCCTCAGCACGCCCAGGAATGTGGGCTGGTGCCGCGGCCCCTTTTTACCCCCACAGCTCTGTTTTTGTGGGGTTGGCAGAAACTGACACTTTTTCTTTTGCTTAATTAAGTTGTTCAGAAGAAGGCTGGTCAAACAGTTGCGTCTACGTGGGGAGTCTTGAAGGGAAGAGAAAGCGGTGGGCGTTGCCAACATAAAAAGGGGGATTCTGTTATTGTTTGGGTGTAGACGGGTCATTTTTTCAAAGTTACTGCTGCCTGAGTGACCACAACCCTGCAAGCAGCAGCAATGAAAGGACACTAAAGCTGCTAAATGCAGCTACCTTGGGCTCCAAAGTGTAAGAAGAAAAAAACAAAACAAAAAAGGCAGGATGTAGGAGAGCTTATATTCTCTTTCCTGAGAAAGCGGGAGCTGATTTCCATACGGAGCAGTGAGAATTAGGGCAGGTCCCTCTGTGTGTCCCATTCCAGGGGGGCAGAGGATGAAGCCACTGCCACGGGAGCTCTGGGAGACACCCTACAAACTGTCCACCCCTATCCATTCACTACAGCCTGTTTCTTACTCATCTCCAACCAAACAAAAAGCCCCAGGAACAACTATTGATCACTTTAAGTGCACCTGGCTTTGAGCAGAAACCCGCCTGTACTTCCAAGACCACTGGCATTCCAAGAGTCAGGGATGATTCTCCTATTTTGGCAGTCCAAAGATAGGTCTGTGGCCCTCAGAGCTCAGCACTCCAGCTGGCTGTGGTGTCTATATGTGGCCTCATGTCCTGAACCTTTGCTGCAAGGGATTCCAGTCAGGTTTCAAGTGCAGCATGACTTGCCTTCTCCTGGAGTGAGCCACGGGCCACAGTGAGGATCCCAGCACCACCAGCACAGCTGGTTTAATAGGAAAAGGCTCTGCCCCCAGAGGGTGGTGGGCACTGCCCAGGCTCCCCAGGGCAGTGGGCACGGCCCCGAGGCTGCCAGAGCTCCAGGAGCCTTTGGGCACCGGGACAGGGGGAGTGTTGGGCTGTCCTGGGCAGGGCTGGGGTGGCACTGGGTGGTCCCTGAGGGTCCCTCCCAACTCAGGATATTCCATGATACTCTAACTGAGGCTGTGAGTCAGGGGAAGGCAGAGCCAGAGCTGGTTCAGGGTGGGGTGCAGTCCCAGCAGGGGCTCTCTGGAAGCTGTGCCATGTCCCCTCAGACCCATCACCAGTGACCACTGGCTCGAAGGTTTAGCTTTACAGAACTGAAGCTGCCATGTGGGATTTGGAAGGGCTCACCCCCCACTTTGATCAGAAGTTGGTGTGGGATGCGTGTCATTGGTCCAACCAGCACCTTCTCAAAACCGAGCCATTTTTCCCTTACAGGATCTGGATCCAAGCTGTGGATCCCAAACCTTCCTGAATTTGCAGCCCTTCTCTATTTAAAGTGCCCTCCAAAATTCTTTCCTCCTTCCCCTTCCTCCTGCAGAGACTTAGGGGATCACAGCACCCCCTGTTCCCCGTGCACACAGAGCCCACCAGACCCCCAGCTCTGCGGGGGCTGCTCCCTGGGGGCTCACAGGAGGCCCACAGCTTGTTCCCGTGGCTGTGGCTGCCCGTGTTTCTCTCCAGCAGGCAGAAGGTGGCTGGCAATGTTGGCTTATTCAAGGTGCCTCTCCTCCCTCCCTCCCTCCTCAGGTTCCCAGCCCAGCCCCAGCTGCTGCCCAGAAAGAGCCTTTTTGTTTGGCTGAGCCTCCACAGACATGATGCCTTTACTCCCAGGAAAACAGAAGGCCTTCCTTGACACGGGCACCCCCAAAAGGGTTGGGATGCTGAAGGGAAGGTCCTAAAAGACAGCGAGGAGGATTCACAAGGGCTGGATGGGAGCCACGGCCCCATTCCTGGCACGGGCCCTTCCACACGGGGCTGCTCCGCCCGGCAGGACAAAGAGCGTGGTTTTCACCAGCCCCACGTTCTGCTGACGGACACAAAATGCTCTGACAGAGGGAGATGGAGCAGCATTTCAAAGCCCCACGTGCCGAGGAGGTAGAGCAGAGCGGGAGTGGGGATGGACACTTTCTGCAGGTGCTCGGCCAGTGTCCCCCCATTTGCATACATTTGCATACTGTCAAACAGTTGCCTGACAGACTCTCTGAGAAGGTCTGGACTGAGCCCAAACCTGTCAGGGACTTTCTCCTTGCCAGTCAAGGTTGGCTTTGGTTGCAATTAGAGAGAGGAAAGCAATACTTCTGACATTGCCACGTAGGAAACTATGGATGGGGTGAGTTAAAACTGAAAATGCACATCTTCTTTAGGGAAAAAGCCCTCTGTAGGGTTTCCTGCCAGGCCCGGAGGGGGGAAAAAACTGGGGAGAAAAAGAATGTGCCTGTTTGGTGTAGAGGAAAATAGCCTTTTCTCTGCTCACTTGCCAGCCAGCTCTCCATGTGCTACCAGCTCATGGGAGAGCCACGGCCAAGAGGGAGCTTCCAGGGATAGAAAACAATAAATAATGAGACACGGACTTGGCAATGGTCTACCTGTGCAGACACCACACCTGTCCAGGGTGCTGGGAGCAGGAACTCCTGGGGTGATGCTCCCCAGCCGTGGGGGCGGTCGGGGCGGAAGACGCTCCTCGGGCTGGGGGCAGAGGACAAGAGGGACCCGAGTGCTTAGCAACACCAGACAATGGCAAGGCGTGGAAATACCTCATATTTACCAAAGGAAAAAAACAGAAGGGACAATGAGGAAATGTTTTGGAAGCTCACACCCCCTTTTACTTGTTGTTTTACATATTCTTCCCTCAGCCGTGAAAATTTCATACTTCATCTTTCCCCAGCAGTGGACACTAGAGTTTCACGAGCAGGGGACAATAGGTTCTGTTTATTCCCCCACAATAAAGAGCCTGTTTAACTCTGGACTGCAAGTGGCTGAGCCATCTGGCCCATATCTTCACAGTAAAACATTGTCCGTGACACAAAAAATGATTACATCCCCAGGACAAACTAATGTGACCTCTAAATAAAGCCTTCCTCTGAAGCTATGATATCATACTGCAGAGGGGACACCGGCACAATGGAATCTGCTCGCCCAGAGCACAAGTGAGATAGGACTATTTAAACCCAATTTTACAGGAGACTTTTTGTCCTCCGTGGCAAACCACCCAGATCCGACGACAGCATTGAAACATCTTTTTTCATGCACTCTTAAGGCAACAGAGCCGTTCTGTGCGGCCTTGGCAGCCCTCGCCCGGCTCGCCCCGGGCCCAGGAAGCGCCCGCCCGTTGGCAGTGCCAGCACCTGCGAGCTTTTGTGCCCGCAGTGTCTCAGAGCCGGGGCACCACCTGCGTCCCCGCTCCGGCCGAGCCAAACAAGCGCCTCTTTCTGCTCCGCGCCGCTCGGGGAGCCCCGAGCGTGCCACGGCCTCGCAAACGCCTGCTGAGCTCCGGCAAGGCGCCCTCAGCGGGGCTGTACCCCAAATGGGCGCCCCGAGCACCCCAAAGGGGGTCCCAGACAAGGGTGGGGGCGTCGCGGTCTCAAAGGGGGCGATTTATGGTCCCCCGTGCGACGCTGTCACGGCATCCCTGTGGGAAAGGGCCCTACAGGGGCTGATACAGCGGCTGAGGAGGCCAGCCCTTTCCCAGGGACAATGCTGCCCATGTGTGGGGGTTTGTGGGAACACTCTGCAGGACCCCGATGATCAGCACGCGCCCGATCCCCTTCAGCAAAGCTAAGGGTGCCTGGAAGGGGCTCGGACAGACATTGGGGTGTCACCGCATTGCACATTCCCGGGGCAGGATCAGACCTGTGGGCTCGCGGGCGCCCGAGGCAAAAGGTGGTGGGAGGGGGTAGAAATGGGGGGTAATTTCACTTTGCCAGTGAATTCCTTTGCTGTAACATCTGGGATAAATCTGGGATTCCCAGGGTGGAAAGCAGAGCGGGAAAAGGCTCTTTCTCCCGAGCAGTGACAGCACCTCTCTGGAGCAGCACGTCCTCCTGGCTCAGGACAGGCTTTGCAGCCAAGTCACAGCACCACAGCTGTGATTACAGTGAAATGAAAATAAAGCCAGGCCCAAACTACGTTTGCCCCGTTTTACCCTGGCTCTTTGGGGCCATTCAGGAGTGATTCAAAACTCTCAATTTAGCAGAAATTCTTTTTACCACTGTTTTCTCACTTTTTACCCAATTCCCCCCCACCCCCCCTTTAGGCATAAAGTGCCTTTGCATGAGCATTCCTAGCTCAAACACCTGAATGCCCAAACTCTGTCTTTTCATATGAAAATACAGTTTGCAAACCCAAAAAGTATATATAAAAAATAAAAATCATTCCCCAACACCAAGTTTTCAATGGCAAAGGCTCTTAATCCATTGTGGAATTACAAACCCTGCACATGAGGAATTAAACTTCTCCTTCCTACACAGATCATTAGGTGGAGGTGCATTTTTGGTGTGAACTTCTGCTCCCCATGCAGGTTTGCAGGCCCAGGCCCCTCAGCCACACAACACCTGGCACTAAAAATCCCTCAAACTTCCTCGAATCCCAGCAAAGTACCCTGAAAAACTCTTGTCAAAGGTTGTCCTGGGGTGCAGTGACAGTGACAGTGACAGTGGCACAGCTCTGGGACCAGCAGGGAGCTCTCACTGAGGGTCTGGAATCCTCCCAGATCACTGAGGCTTTCCTGGGGTTGGGTCCATTGGCCTCTAGAGGCAGGGACACAATTCACACTAAAAAGCAGATGTTCAAAAGCATCCCAAACTCAGCTACTTTATATATCTTTATACACCTATCTGTATGTACAGGCACAACACGCCATTGTCAGGTTGGAAGATAAGACTACCCGAGACCAAGTGTTGGCTTCTCAGCAGAAAAATACATTTGAATTTAAAATCCCATTTGCTGAAGACATAATTATTAGTAGGATAGAGAAAGCTTTTTTTTTTTTTTTTTAATTTGAGGTAGATTGTTTTGACAGAAAAAAGGCACCTTTTACTGTCTCTTTACTTTCTTCTTCCTTTTCCTGTATTGAAACAGAGATTTAAATACCTTATTCCACCAGCTCAAAGATTATCTGGTAGGAAAAGTCCCTGGAGAAAGGACAGAGCTCCCCAAAGACAAACTTTTTTTTTTTTTGCTTATTTCTTCAAACTTCTTTAATTTCAGCTCTTTCTTTTCTGTTTCTGTCTCTCATTTTAATCCTTTTGAGCTGTAACCTGAACTAATTTGAGCCCAAAATCTGCAGGAACTCCCATCACCTCGGTATTAGCCCATTTGCATTCAAATATATCAAGCAGGGGAAAGGGAAGGGAGACATTTGCCGTCCCTGTAAAATAATGAACAAGCTGGGATGGAGTCAGTTCTCTCCCAAACTGCAGCTCCAGCCAGTCAGTGTTACAGGATCCATCACACCAGGGCTCACCTTTGGCCCAGCCCATCACACTCCCTGAGCCACCGAGGAGACAGGCATGGAATGGTTTGGAAGGGACCCTGAAGAGCACCCAGTTCCAACCCTGGACATCTCCCACTGGCCCAGGCTGCTCCAAGTCCTGCCCAGCCTTGCCTTGGACTCTTCCAGGGGTGGGAGATGCACCTCACACACCACAACAGGCTCGCCAGGGAGGTGGGAGGAAGCTGGAGGAGAGGAATCCCTCGTGCAGGTTCCCAGTGCTCTCAGTGCCCACCTGGGAAGGGACCAAAGGGGAGGCTGACGGAGCCACCTCAAAGCTGCAGTGACCCAGAGCGGGCAGGGACAGGGATTCAGCTGCCTCACACCGAGTTAGGTCACCCCTAACTTCCCACCTCTCTTAAAAAACAAGGTATTTTAAGCAGTTGTTTCTGCTGCCTTCAGCTTCGAGAAAGTGCTTTTCATCAACACAGCAGAAACGAAATTTCGTCGTACTCAGAATTTCAATTCAAAAATGTCAATATTAACCTGCAAACCCACAGGTAAGTGGCTCTCACTTTTGGGCAGGCAATTCTCCACTGCAAAGGGGCCAGAGTTGGCCATGCAGGGTCTCAGAAGGGACAGAAAACGCAGGAAACACAGACATGCTGCACTGGGGGTACTCCGTGGGTCAGGACTGAACAGACCTGCTCCCTTGGACATGAACTGTTGGGTTTCCCTGCAGGCCAAGGAAAGGTCAGCCTGACCCTCTGATCTGCCGTGTTTCCTGCAGGGGAGGAGGGTGAAAGCCAACATGATAGTGGGGACTCCGGGGCCATTCCTGCTCATTGGCAATGGGCTGAACATAACAGGAGGGTGACTCAGCCCCTCCGAGCGCTCCTGCTGATGAGCCCTGGAAGGTGAATTCCTGTTTACCCAGGTGCATCACAAAAAGGAAAGTGTAAAAGGAGAAGGACTTGCAGCAGAATCACGAAGCTGCTGGCTCTCCAGAGATAAGGGAGTTTTCAGGTCCTCCGAGGGCTCTCCTTTGCACCCACAGAGGCACAAACCCAGACCTCACCACTGGTCTTTCCTGGCTTTTGGAGGAGCTGAGATCTGGGCTTCACAATTACCTTGGGCACATCACAAATGTCCCAGGTCAAAGGGACAAATATGTCCTTTTATCTGTGGGGGGTTTGGGGAGGTTTTATTTGGAGGGATGTTTTAGTCGGGATTAGATCACAATGAATGTAGGAATTGACTTTCGATTTGCTCGTGGCATAGTTTAGGAAGTTCAGTTGGATTTGAAAAGGCTGAAGAAAACATTTTAATGACATGTAGTTTTGTGACTGGACTGTCCCCTGGGGCTGCAGGACAGGAGTAAAACCTTCCTGTGACATCCGGGAGAAATAAGAATGACTGGAGTGAAAAAATCCCCACGCAGGGGCACCAGCCATTCCCAGCCCGGGGCAGCCACTCCTGTCTGTCTCCTTCCTCTCCAGAGGATTAAGGGCTACAAAAGCACAAGCACTGTAATGTTACTGTAGGTTTTTCTGCCTTTTACACCCCAACACAACGTGGCACAGTCAGGAAAAGCATAAGGCAAGACAGTCTTAAGGAAAAGGACAGGGGGAAAAAACACATGGAAAGAAATAAAGTGGAAAGATGTTGCAGCTTCCCACCTGCAGATATTGCTCATTCACCTTTGGCACCTCTTTAAGTACCTTTAATTTCATAGAATCTCAAGATCCCTGAGACTGGCAAAGCCCCCCCAGCCCAGGGAGCCCACCCTGTGCCCGATGCCCACCTTGTCCCCCAGCCCAGAGCACTGAGTGCCACGGCCAGCCCTGCCTTGGGCACCTCCAGGGCTGGGCACTCCAAACCTCCCTGGGCAGCCCCTGCCAAGGCCTGACCACCCTTTCTTTGAAAAAATTCTTCCTGGGAAATGTTCTTGGAGTATCTGAAAGGTTGTAGGGAGAAGGGGTTGGTCTCTCCTGCCATGTCCCAGGTGAAAGGATGAGAGGAAACGGCCTCAGGTTGCACCAGGGCAGGTTGAGATTTGAGATTAGAAACAGTTTTTTCCTGCCAGAGTGGTCAGACCTTGGAATAAATTGCCCAGGGAAGTGGTGAAGTCACTGTCTCTGGAAGTGTTCAAAATGTGGCCCTCTGGGACATGGATTAGGGGTGGCTCTGATGCTGCTGGTGGCAGTGGGGTGGATGACCCTGAGGGTCTCTGCCAGCCTTGGTGCCCCGGTGGCCCTTTGCCCACAGTGTGTAAATGTGGCTCAGTGTGCTTCAATCACAGAACCCACTGATGGTCTCTCACTCATCCCCCGCAGCCCTGCCCTGGCTGGGGGTCCAGGATACCTTTGGGGGGCTCCTGTTATGGCACCTTTCCCAGGGGAAACGGCAGCAAGGATTGACAGCAGGTTTAGGAAGCTGAGCTGGACTCTCTTCCTTGGCAAATACCATCTACCCGGTTTGCTGAGGGAGAAAAAGGGGATACATTTCTGTCTGCTTGAGGACTTCACACGTGGGAGATCCCACGAGATTCCCCCGAAAGTTGGTCACAGGGGCAAGCTTTGCCCTTCAGGGGTCAGTGTCAGGCTGCTCGGAAGGACAGGGAGGGCTGGCTGAGCAAACTCTCAGCAATATTGTGCTGGTGGGGTCTGACGGTGATTTCCCCACTTGTGACCTGTTTCTGTCAGGAATGTGCCCCTTTACACTTCCACCAACCTCTGTATTTCCATTTTAGTCAAATGCTCCTTGTCCTCGATCCCAGTGCAGTTTCTAAATAGAACAGACAAATATTAAAGCTTCTGTTTCTTTAGCTTTATTTATTTATTTATTTATTTACAGAGCTTTCTCTTTCTTTTCACATGTCACCATAACTCTGTAAAACACCTTCCCAGCTGATTTCCCCTCAATAATTTCTCCTGGTTGCAGCTCCCTCCAACCAGAAAAATCCTTCAACTTCCACTGATCTGAATCTAAAACAGCATCACTTGCCTCTAGATATGTCCATTTAATATACCCAATACAAGCAGCCAACTGCTGTTCTCAAAAGACTATCTGACAGATTCTATTCACTTTCAAAGTAGCTCTCCATGGTTTGAATAATTATCTTTCATTTCCCCCTTTCTGACACTTTTCAATGATTTGTTGACATCTGAAGAGATATGTGCAATCTCACAAGAGGCAGCTGGACTTTCCACCCAAAAGATACAAATACAAAAAGGATTCCCATACAGAATTTGAAATAACGATGTTCTTTGCAAATGGAAGACTAAATCTGCATTTTAATGGGACATGTTTTTAAAAAGCGGAATTCATGAATAACCCTATGAGTTTTAACTTTTTCACTGCCAGGGATAAATCTGAACCACCCCTGGAAGGAAATCCTACCTTCCCTTTGTCCACTTTGCTTGGCCAGCATCTGCTGCTGCAGTGGCTGGAGCTTTCCTGCAGCACCTTCCCTGCCCTCCTGACATAAAGCCGAGGATGCAGCTCCTGTGCCTGGAATTCGGGTCCTTTGTCAGTGACACACCGTTGGAAAACCAGCAGCCAAAATCACATGAAGCCCACAAATAAATAATGTATCTATGGAGTCACCCAGCCCCTGTGCCAGGGGGGTGTGGGCACTGTCCAAACCCAGCAGGCTTTGTCCTTACCCTGGCTGTGTGAATTCTTGAGTCCGTTTTGCAGGTGCAAGACAGAAGGATAAAGAGGGCAGGATTCAGAGCCTCACCCAGGATCACACCACAAGCCCAAATTTGGTGTCTCTTTGTGAACATGCATCTGTTACTTCCCCCATCCCTGGACACTTCACTCATTCCTGGTCATGCTTTGCCTGCAAAACTGTTTTTCTTATTTCCACTCAAAGTGCTAAAATGTCCCTGGAAGCAAAAGGCTTTATTATCCCCATTTCCCTTCTGAGCAGTGCATGGGAAATAGAGATTTAATCAACAAGTTCTGTGTTTTGTTCCCAAGTTACAAAGAGTTGTGTTTATTCTCTTTGATTTATGAAATCACAGAAACAGAAGAGCTTGGGTTTGGAAGGGACCCCAAAGCCCCCCCATTCCCACCCCCTGCCATGGGCAGGGACACCTCCCACCAGCCCAGGCTGCTCCAAGCCCCATCCAGCCTGGCCTGGGACACTCCCAGGGAGC
>VXBX01003772.1:66878-91540 GCA_013400415.1 Scytalopus superciliaris | reverse complement strand
TGGGAAGCCATTCCCTGTGTCCTGTCCCTCCATCCCTTGTCCCCAGTCCCTCTCCAGCTCTCCTGGAGCCCCTTTAGGCTCTGGAAGGGGGGCTCAGCTCTCCCTGGAGCCTTCCCTTCTCCAGGTGAGCCCCCCCAGCTCTCCCAGCCCACCCAACCTGTGCTGTGTCCCAGGACGCTGCAGGGGGGTGTTCTGTGTGCTGGGATGCTGAAGAGGGGGATACTCCGTGTCCTGCTATCTGGGGGCTCAGTGTCCTGGTATTTGGGGGGGTTGCTCAGTGTCCCGGTATTTGGTGGCTCAGTGTCCCTGTATTNCCCATCCGCCCCTCTCCGTCCCGCTCCTCGGCTCCAGAGAGCGGAGCCGCTTTCCCCGCTGCTCTCCGCTTCCCAATCCCTGCGGGAAAAACAGACTTACAACGAAAAGGATAACGGCGGACTCATCCCGTCTAAACACAGACGAGGTAAAACCCTGCTCGGACAATTTCTTGGAGGGATCTGGTTTAAAATAAATTGGTTTTTCCAGGTAGTGACACGAAGCTATGTAATTGCGACATTCAGCTGCAGGTACCATAGACCGTAATTGCTGTTCAGCCAATGAACGCTATAAAAGCAACGAGATTTTAGAGCAAAGCCCCCACGTGGGAGAGCCCAGAAACCCTCCGTGTGTTCCTGGCAGCTGTGACCTGTCCGAAATCCCCGGGAGCACTTAGAGGGCAGTGCTTTCACCCCCATCTGCCCACGCTGTATCCATCAAACAGTTTTGCCAAACATTTTGGAGGCCCCGCAGTTTGTCCTGCAGATCGCAGAATCACGGAAGCATCAGGGTTGGAAAGGACTCTCAGGATCACCCAGTCCCAGCGTCACCAGCACCGCCAGGATCACCCCTAATCCATGTCCCCATGGGACACTTCCAGAGACAGTGACTGCACCACCTCCCTGGGACACTCATTCCAAGGCCTGCCCACTCCTGCAGGGAAAAATTGTTTCTGATCTCTGAGCTGAACATCCCCTGGTGCAACTTGAGGCCATTTCCTCTGGTCCTTTCCCTTGGGACAAGGCACAAGAGCCCGACCCCCCCCGGCTCCCCCCTCCTGGCAGGGCCTTCCAGAGCCACAAGGTCCCCCCTGAGCCTCCTTTTCCCCAGGCTGAGCCCCCCCAGCTCCCTCAGCCCCTCCTGCTGCTCCAGCCCCTTCCCAGCTCCCTTCCCTGCCCTGCACACAAGGCAGACGGTTCTTGCTCCAGCAGAAAATGTCAGGCTTTGTTTCTCCATCCCTGCATTTGTGGCCTCGGCTCTTGGCCCTTCAGGGACGGGTCTGGTGCAAAGCCAAGGACACTTTGCACTCTCAGCCTGCCTTTTGGCTGCAGTGGAGCCCCAGCTCCTGAGGCACAGAATGTCATAACCAGGGTGTTCTGGCCCACAAAGCCCTTGCAGCCATTGACCCATCTCAGCCCTAACGTGACACTGACAATTTCCCCTGCAGGAGGGTCAGGCATTGGAATGAGTTGCCCAGGTGGAGTCACTGGAAGCGTCCAAGAGGCGCCTGGATGTGGCCCTTGGGGACAAGGATTAGAGGGGATTCTGGTGGGGCTCGATGATCCTGAAGGTTTCTCCCACGGCTGATGAGTCCATGATTCTGTAATTAGCAAGGACCACTGCTCATTTTCCTTCCTGGCTTCCCTCAGCCCACGGCAACTAGAAAGAAACCAACTACCTTCTGTCATCCCCAAGAAATGTGGGACAGGTTAAAAATTCTTGTGCTGCTTTTCCAGATCCTCTGTCAAACTTTGTGTAAAGACTTTAATAACGTGGTGCTCTGGTCTAATTGCCAAGGTGGTGATTTGTCACAGGTTGGATTTCATGATCTCGGAGGTCTTTTCCAGCATAAATAATTGTGTGATTCTGTTTTCTCAGACATTTCTCAGACAGAGTCGATGTCCTGCCACTGCTGAGCAAACCCCAATTCTCACCAGGACATGACAGGAGCCGAAACAGTGTAAAAACGCTTTTACCGCACCTCATTTTCCCTCTGTCTGTGCCTCATTACTGTGTGGTAACTCGTTTCACACAAGCTGGTTTCCAGAAAAACAAGAGGACCTGTGGTGTCTGCACCGGGAGAATCCCCCCGAGAGCACGAAATCTCCAGTGGAGACCGAGGTGGGTTCTTGTTAGGCTCTGGAAATAGGCTGAAATGTAAATGTGTGTTCTTTCTGCCACATGCCTAATTGCCCATAAATGTCATTAAGTCGAGAAATGTTTTCCACCAAATTAACTTTGACTCGTGGTGTCTAATTAGCGGGAGATGCTGAAAGATAACAACTTATCAGTCACTGTTTAACAAAACATCCTTAATGGGGGACTTTTTTGTGTTGAGCCAGGTATTGGAGCTGTCAAAACGGAGCATTATCGGAGCAATTAAGGACAATACCCCGGTGCAGCTCCCTACCAGGATAATTTGACAGCTTGTTCACAGGCAAGGAGTGCCTAAACTTTCCGTCAATTGGGTTTTCCTTGCGCAGAACCAACCAGAAATGTTACTGCTCAACGTGAAGGGAGCAACGGGGAAAGGAAGGTTAAATCCTCGTGTTTTCACTGGTTAAATCTATAGTTGTGGACGCGCTTTTGACCTTTCCCAGAGTCAGTGCCCACTGTGTGAATGAGGGGATGTCACCGAGGGCCAAAAGCCCGAGCTCGTGGCGACACCACCCAGAATATATTTAATACTTTTATGCTGCAAAACGGAAACCTCTCGAGGAAAAAAGTAACATCAAACCCTCAGAATCATCTTTCTCTTAAACGCAATATCTCCCAAGAGCTTCTGGATTCCCCTCTGCCGAGTTTATTCCACACGGCTGTTTATCCAAATTCTTCTCCAGATGTGCCCCCTCCCATTCCTGTTTCCTCTTTTCTGCCCAATAATTTCCAAACTTCTGGCTCTGGGGGGAACCAGCACAGCCGAGAAATCTCTGATTACTTGTGCACGAGGAGCACTTGGTTCTTAAAACACTTTTCAGCACCTGTAAGATTATCATCCTTACAGACTGTGGGATTACCATCCAGGAGGAGAATTAACACTGATTTCCACCGCTGGCTTTTTACCCCATTGTAGTGGCGGTACAAACTCCTCTCCTTCCCTTCCCTCTCCCGTGCCGTGACCCACCCAGGTGGCATCACAGGAAAAACTGCCCCACTCTCCCTCCAAAGGGTCATCTTTACCACACGCCCACTTTTCTCCTCAAATTGTGTGTGGACTTGCTCAGTTTAATACTCGGTCTAGCAGGACGTGGTTTTGCTCAGTTTAATGCTCGGTCTAACAGGACATGGTTTTGCTCAGCCTAACACCTGCTCTAACAGGAAGTGTTGGAGGAAGAATAGAAATGAAATCTATGCACGTGGAGGGACAAATGCATTAATAATCTCCAGAGCTATGCTATATTGATTAATATTACAATTTATCTTTATAATGCATATCATAATTTCTACAATTTATATAATTCTTTCTATAAATTATATCATTTTATACAGCATTTTATATTTGTAATTTATAGAATGTATATACTCATTCATATGATAATTTATATGTTAATTTCTAGNACATCTGTTGTAGCCTGGGAGGTGACTTTGATCCCGACACCACAGCCCTTCCTCATGGCCCATTGCACATGTGCCACCCACCGAGGACATTGAATGCCTCTTGCAAAGAAGGTGTTGACCCCCGGGAAAGGCTCCACAGCCCGGGGATGTCAGAGCAGGGGCAGATCCCACCCCACAGGGCCGGGCTCCGACTCCTGACCAGTCTTGGCTTCTCCCAGTGGGTTGGACTGGAGAACACGGAAGGGCTGGGAATTGCAGAGCACTCTTTGGGGTGCAGACACCACAGCCTGCCCGTGCCGAGGGAAGGGGAGCAGTTAAATCCTCACAGGAGGGGGATTGGCAAACTGGGAACTGCTCGGGATAAAGTGAAACCTGCACAGACCCTCCAGAACGTGGCACTGTGTTATAATGTGATTTACTGCACATTTCTGTGCCTGTTACTGGCCTTTGGACAGGCTCCTTTACACCCCTGGCCTACGAGACTATTCCTTCCTGCATCAGTTTGTGCTGCCAAAGGGTGTCATTTAAGGGCTCATCTCCCTCCAGCCTTTTCCCCCTCCTGAGTACAGTGTGGGAAAAAGCTTCCAGGAGGGAGTTCTCCTTTCGGAGCCTTCCCCCCACTTCTCAAAGCAGGGATCAGCAATGTCCATTCCCCGGGATTTCCCCACAGTCACTTCACTGTTTTCATCTCACATGGAGCCCAAATACTCCCCAAATACTCTCTTTGGTCTCTGGTGAAAGGTAAGACAGGACATGGTAATCCAGGAGGACCGTTTTCTCCTAAAATTAGGGCCAAAGTCTTTACGCTGGGATTACCTAAACCCCAGGGAGTCTCGAGCCAGCGTTTTTGCTTCAAAATTATTCTATATAATTCCATTTTCCAGAAAAGCAAAGCCTCTGACAATCTTTTTGTAACAGGTCCTACAGATGGGTTGGAAAATTAGTGCATCACCTTTTCTTTTGTCCCATCTCTATGAAACCCTCACACAAACAAAAGGGCTTAAGGGCTTTTGAGCCAAAAATACTCCAGAGTGCAGAATCCCCTGAAGTGGTGAAGGAATATTGGGTTTATGCTTTCCATGTAAAGAGTAACAGCCTCTGACACAGGGACATGCAAGCTTTGAGTGTTATCTCCCAGGAAAAAATGCCCATGGCATTCAAACAACAGCAAATACCCTCTATTAAAAAAAAAAAAATATTCAGGGAAACCCAAATTTTGGCAGAAAATTCTGTATTCAGAATTTTAGACGCTGTACCCAACACAGGCAAAAATACCCAAAGCTACAGATCACTTGCAAAGCGTTTTAAAATGAACGGTGGAATGAAGATTTAAAAAAATATAAAATTTAGATTAAATAAATGAAATTAAAAAAATAATAAAGGGGGCAGCATTTGAAGACGGGGATTGGGAGTGGCAGCTTCCACAGTAAGGTTCGGTTTTAAACAGTGCTGATTTATGTCCTGCTAAAACGGAAAGTCCTTCATGGCATTGTCTGGGACTCTTCTCCAACTGCAACTGCTGCGTAACAGAGAAAGGGAAAAAAATAATAGAATTTACCTCATAAAACAGCAAGGGGTTTTTGTAACACCTGTTTTACATCCTTTTAAAATTATCTAATTTGAAAGCCAAGCAAATTAATTACTTTTTCGAGCTCCTCTGCCTTGGTGTCAGTGTTTTGGCAACACGGAGAGATGCTATTTAAGTGCACATTGCACTGTAATTGTTGCTGCAGCTCTCCCAGCTTAGCAGGGAGGGCACAGGGAAGGGAGGAGGTGTCAGCCCGTTCAGAGGAAGGGGAAATGAAATTCCTCTTGGAATCACAGAATGATTTGAATTGGGAAAGACCCTTAGGATCATCGAGTCCGACCCTAATGCCGTGTACAAGGACTTTTATGAAAAATCCTCCATATGAAATCTCCTGAAGCTGTTCCATGGAATTACTCGTGGAATCCCAGAGTGGTTTGGGTTGGAGGCACCTCAGAGCCCCCCCATTCCCACCCCCTGCCATGAGCAGGGACACCTCCCACCAGCCCAGGCTGCTCCAAGCCCCGTCCAGCCTGGCCTGGGACCCTCCCAGGGATCCAGGGGCAGCCACAGCTTCTCTGCCCAACCCGTGCCAGGGCCTGCCCACCCTGCCAGGGAAGGATTCCTCCCGTATATACCACCTAAATTTCCTGTCTTTTCCATCCTCCTGACTTATTCAAGGAATAATATTTGTTTGCCCCTAGGGAGATACAAACAAGAAAAGAAAAAAAGAAGCTTTCCAACAGGTTGGTCTTTGAGAGTCCCTTCCAAGTCGGGATGTTCTGTGATTCCGTGACCCAAGCTCAGGAGCGATTCCTGACAGCTCCTTCCAGCTCCCTCTTTCCCTGCCTCGGTGCCACCCTCGGTGCCAGTCCCGGGGGCGGCAGAGGCTGCGCTGTCACCGCCGGTACCTGTTGAGGCTCCTGTCCCTGTCACGGTCACACACGGCCCGCTCCCGGGGGCGGCCCAGCCTCATTAGCCGGGGGCGGCCCAGCCTCATTAGCCGCGGGTTCTGCGCCTGCCGCTTAATTGCGCCCCATCGGCAGCAGCTGCCGCCGCCGGGCTCATCTGGGCACTAAGTGCTCCTAATTGTGACCATACGGGCTGAGCGGGGCCGGAGCCCGCCGGGGCCCTCCGGCAGCGCCCAGATGTTGGGCAGGGAGGCACCGTGTGCCCCCAGGGCCCTCCGGCAGCGCCCAGATGTTGGGCAGGGAGGCACCGTGTGCCCCCATCGGGTGCGGCAGCCCCGGCGGGCACTGCCCGGGCAGCGCTCGGTGCCGCAGGGACAGCGGGCACGGCGCTGATTCCGACATATGCGGAGGGGTTGCGGCTCATTAATCCGAGCCTAAATCCCTGGGCAGGGCTCCCGTCACCTGCGAGGGGGAGGCAGGACGGAGCCTGAAGGGAAAGTTGTTCCCGGAGGGACTCGGTGGTGAGAGGGAGCGGACAAATTGACCCGCCGTGGTTTCGACATCGGTGTTTGCGCCATAAACTGATGGGCGTTTTGTTCGGAGCAAATACCGAATGATGCGGACTTGAATCTTGGAGGATCCGGCAGCGTAAGTGGGAAATTCCCGCTCTCCACGGATCTCCTAAATATGCAGCTCGTCTGCACGTTGCAAAGCAGTTCCCTTGTTCTGAGGAGTGGTGGGTTAAAAGAGCACTAAGAAAATTATAATGGTCTTAAAAACACCTGATAAATTAAATGGCAATAGTCCTCAAAAAGCAGATAAATTACAGTAGCAAATAATGTCAAAGAGAAAACTAGATCAACCAGAACAATGAATAATGTAAAAAAGAAAACCAGGGCAAAATTCACAAGTTTTTCTGAGCACGGCAAATCAGCGTCCCTACTTGTTAAGGAGCTGTCCTTGTACCCCTTGATAAGATACTTCCAAAGACACTGTGAATGTGTGATTTGTTTTTTTAAAGAATACACAGATACTGTGGAAAATGGGCTATTTCTGAGCTACACCTCCCTCATCGTTATCCCACAACACCCTCCACCCATCGGGATCAATTTCTTTCCACCAGCACCCACTCCCTATGCCTGGGCTAAGGGTTTGGCTGGTCCAGGATTCTCCATGGAGACCCTGCAGCTTGGAAAACGAGAGAATTGTCCCCCAGAGCAGGCATTTAAGCCATGGTGAGCTGATTGCTCTCTGAGGAATCGACTTCTCATGGGCTGCAATGCAATTTGCTCCTTCAGACACCTCTTCCCAAGTCCCCACTCCCCACGGCTTCAGGTGCTGCCACAGACTCTGGGACACTCCAGACCCCCCATCACTCCTCCCCTCCCACCTTGGACATCCTTTCCTGGGTTAAGCCATTGACCAGTGAGGTTCTAAAGTCCATCCTTGGTTTTCAAAACTTGCCTGAGCAAAGCCCTGAGCAGCCTGGTCTGATCCCAGAGCTGGCCCTGCTTAGGGCAGGGGTTGGACCAGAAAGCTTCTGGAACCATTCCAACCTAAATTAAACCCTCTGTCTCCAGCCCCACATGTCCCAAGCCCCTGCCTCAAGGCAGGAAAAATTCCTCTCTGGCAGAGTGGGACTTTCTCAAGCCCTCCGTGCAACCAGCTTAGGGTGGAAGTACAGCAAGGCAAAATTGGAAGGGGTTTAGAAATGGTGCTTTGGAGCTCTCCCAAGTTTTACTTGCCTTTTTCTGCAGAGGGAAAGTCGTGGAATCACAGAATGGTTTGGGTTGGAAGGGACCTTAAAGGTTGGATGGACCCAGTGCCCCCCCCTGCCACGGGCAGGGACACCTCCCACCAGCCCAGGCTGCTCCAAGCCCCGTCCAGCCTGGCCTGGGACACTCCCAGGGATCCAGGGGCAGCCACAGCTTCTCTGCCCAACCTGTGCCAGGGCCTGCCCACCCTCCCAATTCCTTCCCAATATCCCATCCAGCCCTGCCCTCTGGCAGTCTGAAGCCATTCCCTGTGTCCTGTCCCTCCAGCCCTTGGGAATAGTCTCTCTCCATCTTTCCTGGAGCCCCTTCAGGCCCTGCCAGGCCACCCTGAGGTCCCCCCAAAGCTTCCCTTCTCCAGGCTGAGCAATCCCAGCTCTCCCAGCCTTCCCTCCCAGCAGAGCTGCTCCAGCCTCTGCCCATCCTGGTGCCCCCTCTGGCCTCTCTCCAGCAGCTCCCTGTCCCTCCTGTGCTGGGCCCCCAGGGCTGGATGCCCACAGATTCTAAAAACCAGTCCTGCTGGGTCATTTTATGAACAAACCCCTCAGGTTTCTTGGGTGACAATCAGGGAGGAAAACAACAGCAGCCAGGGATATGATCCACAGAGGAGGGCAATGCCCTTAAACCCAACTTCAGTGGATGGGTTGGAATTCAGTAGGAGTGAGGTGTGCTGGTGCCCTCCAACACTGGCCTCGCTTCCAGGTGTGCTGAGGTAAATTGGAATGGGGCTTTAAAACCTGGAAATCTCAGACAGCTTTTATTTAGGCATCAAAATATGAGCAATTGCAGCTCCTCACTTGGTGCACCGAGGATTAGGGAGTAATCCCTGTGCCAGGCCCCAGTGGGACAGTCCCAGCACAAGTTCCCTGTTTCCAGCAAAGGTCAGAACGAGAACACCTCGCGCTGGATGCTCTTTGAACATCATTCTATATTGCCCTTTTATTATCCTTTTTCTTTTTCCATCTGTTTCTATAGACACCCCCAGCAGCAGGGAAGCAATGCTGCTTCAGCCTTCAGTTCCTACTGATCCACAGCTCGCCCCACTGATCCCTCAGTAAATACAACCACAGCCCCTTCAATGCAGGAGATCTAAAGAAATTGCCTTTTAAGTTGCAGACCTAAAGCCGGCCCATCACAATCCTTTCTCTTGCTGCCTTGCCTAGGATTTCTCTGTATTTTCCTTTTGTGGGTTTGTTTACTCAGTTAAAGATTATCCTGACAAAGGGGGAGAAAGATATTTTATTTTTTAGAAACACTTATTTTTTGGGGATAGAACGGGTGTATCCTTTTGTGCCTGAGGACTCTGCTCACCATGTATTATCCTCTCGGGCAGTGTCAAAAACCCTCTCCTGGGATGTTTAAAGCCTCTTGATTAACTTCCACAGAGAAAGTGTTACAATGAAGTAAAAAACTGTTTTTATAATTCCAAGACCTTTCTAAAACATTTCATTTTGCAGTGTGAGCAACCGAAGAGTCTCTCTATATGGTGTGTCACAAAATCATAAATATTATGCCACAAATCCAAATTTTGCTGTGTTACACTGAAAACAACACAGAGTTTGAGCTCAGTTTGGCTCCTGCAGGTGACGAGAGAAAGGAATTTAACACTGGGAAGTGTCTCGGTAAGGAGCAGCACAGAACTGAGTGGGGGTCACGGATCATCAGCATCGCTGCGCCGCCCGAAATTCTGGCAGGTTTTCCAGGACACTCAGAGCTAAAACACTTGGATCACCCTGCGGACTGTCATTTAAACGCAGTCAGTAAGCTGATGATGAGTGATGGAAGGAGAGAGCTGGTTCCCCCCAGTGCCTTTGCTGCTGCTGCAGGGCCACACGAAGCCACGCTTTGCACGCACCACCCGCAGCGGAACCACCTTCATTTGATAAAATGAAGAAGCAGCAGAGCCGAGAGCCGAGCGCGGAGCTGCAGAAGCGGAGCTGCGAGCGCCGGGGCTGCAGAGCTCCGGGCGAGCGCGGCATCCTTGCCAGCCGTGCCCCCCGTGCCCCCTGGCCCGTGCCCCCGAGGTGGGGGAGACGTGGCAGGGCTTCAGGAGGAGACTGGCAGGTTGACACCGCCCTGTCAGGCTGGCAGCGGGTCCTTGGTGTGCCCCGGGCTCGGGGGCCGCCGCTCTGCCCCCAAGAACAGCTGAAGCTGCATCTGCCGCCTTCGCGGGCCGGGCGCTCCATGCTGTGTCACCAGCTGCCTCTGTTTACGCGCGGCCCTTCAGCCTCCTGCCCGTGCCCGGCCGGCCCCAGCTCTGCCCGGGCCCTTCAGCACTGACGTGCTCCAGCCCTGGCACCGCGGGATGCCCGGGGCACGGCGAGGCACGGCAAAGCCGGGGGGGAGCGGCACAGCCGGGGGCAGGGTGGGCTCCACACCCTCTCGCTGAAGCTGAGCACCCAAAAAACTCTCTTTTATGAGAAATAAAAGGGTCTGTGCTGCTCGGCAGCGGCGCGGTGTTGGTCGGACCGATGGCACCCGGCACATCCCGGCCGGGATATCCTGGAATACTGGGGCAGGATTGGGTACCACAGTGTGAGGAAGATGTGAAGCCATTAGAGTGTCCAAAGGAGGGCACAAAGATGGGTCAGGGCCTTCAGGAGAAGCATGTGAGGAGTGTCTGAGGGTACTTGGTGTGTCCAGCTGGAGAAAAGGAAACTGAGGGGAGACCTCACTGCAGCTCCAACTTCCTCAGGAGAGGCAGAGGAGGGGCAGGCACTGATCTGTGCTCTGTGGGGACCTCAAGTTGTGTCAGGGGAGGTTTAGGTTGGGTATTAGAAAAGGCTGTTCCCCCAGAGGGTGGTGGGCACTGCCCAGGCTCCCCAGGGCAGTGGGCACAGCCCCAAGGCTGCCAGAGCTCCAGAAGCCTTTGGATGATGCTCTGGGGCACAGGGTGTGACCCTTGGGGATGGGCCTGTGCAGGGCCAGGAGTTGGACTCAATAATCTTTGTGGGTCCCTCCCAAAACTCAGCATACCCTGTGATTCTGTGACCCTACACGCAGCGACCACCAACGCCGCTGTCAGGGCCCCCCCTTCCCTCCCAGGTGTGTGCTCAGGGTGACACAAAACCCCCCCGGAGAGCAATGCAAACTCCTCCTTCCCATCTCCGTGAGGAGGAAGGGGAAGGGCCTGACCCTGCAGTGTTGGTGTCACAAGAAGAATCTTTGGGATGAGGCAGCAATCACACCCCATCATCTTCCCCCCCTCCAGCTGCTGCCAACGTCACTCCCTGCTCATCCCTTAAGGGTGGCCCTGGGACAGGTGGGAATTCCTCGGGCAGAAAATAAAACTTTCTTCAACAATGAGAGTTTCAAAGCAGCAGTGAAGTTGGCAGCAAACTGCAATGAGAGAGTGTGAGACCGAAAGGCACCGGAGCCTCCCAGGGGCAGGCCTGGCACTGCCCAGCTCCGTGTGCTCCCAGTGCCTCTGGGCTTGGCCACGAGCATCGCTCCACTGCAACGGGTCCAGGTCTCCTGGGAGAGAACCAGGGCTGCACTTGGCTGCACCAGGGCTGACTCCTGAGCCTCTGCCTTTGAGAAAGGGGTAATTAGTCTTGATTATTGCTTTTACCTAAATGGACACAAAATACCCACAAAGCATATCAGAGCCTCCTTCAAGTCCATCCCAGTCACGAGTATCTCTCAGAGTAAAACTCTGTGGACAACTTGAAGATCCTTCCTCTGACAGTGACATGAAAATACTTCTTTAAAATAAAAATACTTCTTTCAATATAAAGGAACTGCTCCCACATTCTTAGTTTTTCCTACTCCTTCTCATTTTTCAGTTTGAAAATCATTCTGATGCTGAAGAATTACAGCAGAATGAAGTTTGCTGCTGATTTCTGCTTCTTTCTCCTGCCAGATTATTGAGGACACTGGTGTAAGAATCATGAAGGGACACTCAGCTAAACTCCTGTTCTCTTTAGCCAGGAAAAGTGTATAAAGAAAAGGAATCACAGAATTTGTTAGGCTGGCAAAGCCCCCCCAGCCCAGGGAGCCCACCCTGTGCCCGATGCCCACCTTGTCCCCCAGCCCAGAGCACTGAGTGCCACGGCCAGACCTGCCTTGGGCACCTCCAGGGTTGGGCACTCCAACCCTCCCTGGGCAGCCCCTGCCAAGGCCTGACCACCCTTTCTGTGAAAAAAATTTTTCCTGAGTGAAAAACCTCTTCCTGAAAAGGAAACTTGGTCCTTGGTAATTCAGCAGCAGAACAGGCATTTAAGGTGGGTGCTTCCAGCCCTGTGCTGGAGGTGCAAGAAAGTTGTCAATAAGAATGCAAAGAGCATTTCCAGCACCTAAACAGTTTTAAACACGTTATGGCAAGAGTTGTCATTGGAAATCCTGTTCCTGCTCTAAAGCCAGCGAGGATGATGCCCTGGGGGATTAGCCCTGTGTCTCTCTGGCAGTCTGGAGGGAGGACAAATCCACTTCCCCGAACTAAAGCCACCCAAATTAGTGCCCATCCACAGACAAAGCCAAGGACAGCAGGGATGGTCCCTCACCTGGAACACCCCCTCCCAACCGGGACACCTGGAGACAATTCCCTTTGCAAGGGAAAGGGGTGAGGACACTTCTAGTCACTGAGCACAAGCTCGAGCCACTGGTGCTGTATTTTCCCACACAGCTCAGTGTGGCAGGTCATGGAAAAGTCTGGTCTTCTGGAAGGTGCAGAGGTTGCTGTTCACCTGGGACTTGCAGTTCCTGGGTTCCTGTTATTTTGAGAGTGGCCATGATATTCAAGCATTGAGCACTTACTACAATGTGAAACAGGGATTACAGTATTTGTTCCTGCCAGAATGACACACTGAAACCAGCCTTCTCTTTACCAAAATACATTAATCCCCAGTCTTCCTTTAAGATGTCCAGCCCAGTCTTGGAAGGCCTTTACAGGATAGTCCTGAGTGTGTTTGTCAATGTGGTGGAAGACCCAGGTTCAGAATCCTCTGGGAACTGAGCTGGGTGGGATCAGTGGCGTGCTGGGTGGGAGCAGTGACGTGCTGGAAGGAAGGAAGGCTCTCCAGAGGGATCTGGACAAGCTGGATCAATAGGCTGAGGCCAACAGGGTAAAGATCAACAAGGCCAAGTGCCAGGTCCTGCCCTTGAGTCACAGCAGCTCCAAGGAGTGCCAGGCTGGGGCAGACTGACTGGAAAGCTGGAAAAGGACCTTGGGGTGCTGGTGACAGTGGCTGGACATGACCCCAGGTGTCCAGGGAGGGTTGGAGTGCCCAGCCCTGGAGGTGCCCAAGGCAGGGCTGGCCGTGGCACTCAGTGCTCTGGGCTGGGGGACAAGGTGGGCATCGGGCACAGGGTGGGCTCCCTGGGCTGGGGGGGCTTTGCCAGCCTCAGGGATCCCGGGATTCTGTTTTAATTTCTTTGACCAAACCTCTACTTGGACTCTTAGCACCGATTTAGTCTCCAAAACGCCCTCTTTGCAACTGGATTAAAATCACATCGTGATTCACATTTACAGAGCTCTGACACGAGTAAAGCACTTCACAGTCCCTTCATTCTCCCACACACATTTGTGGATACAGGAGGGAGCACTATTTCAAACTATTTCTTTTCAGATGTTTCAAAAAATTTCAGGTCAAGGAGGATTTAACTGCTACAGTTCCAAGTATTTTCTTATTTCATTTTCCTATCTGATACCTTGCATGGCAAAATTAAAAAATCACCAGTAACACTGGACATTTGTGCAGCACAGAGTGGGATCTTTGCACCAGAATCTTCACATGGTACTTTAAATCCTCAATTATTAAAACATTTATGCTCCTGCCAGTTCGAGGGATTTATTCTGACACAGGAGGAAATATCAAAAGAGGAGTAAAAACTTCTATATTGATCCAACGAGTCCACAAAAATCCTGGACCCACCGAGCCCAGTAGCAAAATCACCTGCCTTCTTCTAACTGGCCACACCTCAGTAAATGAGAGGCTCCACATGTTATTTTCTGTTCAGATTCTGAGGGATTCTATTTTAATTAAACAGATTTTAGGAATGACCTCTAAACTTCCTGAAAATTCAGCCGTGCTGTCCTCCACGCCAGCAATGACTTTCACATGATGCTTCTCATCTCGTGTAATAAATTCACAGATGGACCATCCTTGTCCTTCCGACGCCTAAGAATAACTCCTAAGTACTGCTCCCAGGGGATTTGATTTAGTTTACACACATCTGCTGAGATACGTGTCTTTGAGCCCAGATTAAGTCTTTGTTTGACTATATTTGAGCATTTGTGAAACTACTTGGCAAGAATGTCCTTATTTTATCCATTCAAAACATGTGCTGATTGTTGCCAGTGTGATCTGAGCACCTCCCCTGGAATTGTTTCATTCCCAAACCATTCACAGGGACAGGGAAACTGATTGCAGAAAATGGTCAAAGACCATTAGACCTAAAAAAATATCAGATGTTCTATTTTCAGGCAAATAAATTTTAGACTCAAACCCTTCCCTAACTAGGCTGGTGATGCTTTGCTGTGTGGCCCTTTTTTCTCAGTGCAATACCTGGTTTGCTCATTACTCTCTGACATGCTGGGAACACACAGGGGAGGTTTCTATTTCTCTTTGGGGGCAGAGAAAGGACCGGGAAACAGCCAAATCTGAACCTGTGACTGTCTCTCCAGAGTAAGGTGAGGATGCTGNGGGCTGGCCGTGGCACTCAGTGCTCTGGGCTGGGGGACAAGGTGGGCATCGGGCACAGGGTGGGCTCCCTGGGCTGGGGGGGCTTTTCCAACCTAAACAATTCTGTAATTCTCTGACTCTGTGGCTCTGTGAGACCGCGGGTGCAGCTTGCAAAAGCAAACCATGTATTACAAAGAACACCCAGCACTTCCTGTGACATGCAACTTCAGCCTTTCTGCTTGAGCATAAACCACAGAGTCTTTCACACACCAAGCCCCCAGAGCTGCTACCACTGAGCATGCAGTGAGACTCTGTGCAGCCCAGCACCTCAGGATGAGTCAGGGCTTGAGGTCTGGCCAGTTTTGTTACACAAATGCATTGGTGTTTTGGTCTGTCCTCAGTAGCTCTCACATTGCCCCACAAGTGAAAGCTCTTGACTGGGAGTGAAAGCCCTTCACTTCCATGGACTGTCATTACACCACAGACCACACTGCCAGGAGAAGCAGTACCTGGGTCTTTCCTAGGCTATGGCCTTCTTCTGGTGGCTTATCAAGTTACTGCAGCCAACCCAACAACCTTCCTCATCCAAGGCCAGGCTGGACAGGGCTTGGAGCAACCTGGTCTGGTGGAAGATTCCCTGCCCATGGCAGGGGGTTGGAACAAGATGGTCCTTAAGGCCCCAACCCAAACCATTTGTGATTCTGTGATTCTCTGATCCTTGGTGTGCAAATAGTTACCTGGTCCTTGCTGCAACTCCAAAAGTGCCAGGTCCCATCTCTCCTGGTGGGATTTTTACTGTTGTTATTTTCAGGGGAGAATCCAACTGCCTGGGCACACACACAGGCAGTTCTTGCCCTCTCCTTCAGGTGTAGGTGGATGCAAAAGGGTGTTTTTGGGAAAGGGAGGATCAGATTCCTCCTCCCACTGTGCCCCCACCAACCCCTGAGAGAGGTGACAGGACAGAGACACGAGGCTGTACCAGCAGGTTCCAAGCAGTGGCTTCACAGCCACAGTGACACACAGGGCTGGGGACTGTTCCCATCCCTCCAAGGGCAGTCCTGGGGCTGGGCACTGACTCCTGTGTTCCAATCCCTGTGCTCTCCCAATGTGGGAATGGGCTGCCTTTGGGCAGGTTTATCCCATGTGGGAATGGGCTGAATTTGGGCAGGTTTATCCCATACCTGAGGGGAACTGAGTGATCTTCAAGGTCCCTTCCAACCCACTGTGGCGATGAGCCTGCTTTGGGCAGGTTTATCCCATACCTAAGGGGAACTGGGTGATCTTTAAGGCCCCTTCCAACCCAAGCCACTCTATGATTCCATGACTCCCCACGGCAGGGCTTTTATCAGGACACAGGGAGCCCCTTCCAGCAGAGGCACAGACCTGCACCAGGAGCTGCACAAGACAAAGCAAAGAACAGCCTCTTCCCCGAGCACAAGCAGGGGACAGACACAAATAAAAGCCCAGATGTTTCTGTGCATCTCCAGGCTTTCTAGGAAGCTGCTGCCTTTCTGTAGAAATAGGTGGTTTATTTATCAGTCATGTTGACGTCACAGGAAGCCCAGCTGAGGGAAGGCAGAAGCCTTAGAACCTCCACAACCCCTCAGGTGTGACCACAAAGAGCCAGCCCAGGCAGGCTGGAGCTTGTTCCAGCACACCCTGCTCCTCCCAACAGCAGAAACACAGCTTTGGGGTTCACTGTGGGCAGAGCTGTGCCCAGAGAGAGTCACTGGGACCCTAAACAGGGGCTGGTGGCTCCAAGTGCAGCTGCAACAAGCCCTGCCCTGCTCAGAGCACAGGCCCAGAGCTGTGGGAAGCGTTACCCACAGGGCTGGGCCCTTCTCGATGCCACTTAAAATTTTAGAACTGAGACTTTCTATTCTGTAGGTTGTAGAAGTGCTAAACTCTGCATTTTTCCTTCCAGGCAGTATTTGTGTTGCATTTTCCTCTGTTTACAGCACTCACTGCTTAGGAGTGTTAGTAAAGTCAGTCAGGAGTCAGACATTGATGATCCTTGTGGGTCCCTTTCCAGCTCAGGAGACTCCATAATCCTAAAGTCCTTCCAAATGTGTTCCTCTGATGCTCTTGGTTTCTGTGGGGACCTTCTCATCTCCAGCTCAATATGGGGACCAACAGCAGTGCCCTCACATATTATTCTCCCTTTGGCTCAGAATGAAAATTAATTTTAAAAATTAAAACCAACCAAAAGCTCCTCCATTCCAGCATATTCTTAAGCATTCTGGGCAGGAGCTGCACTGCCAGCAGCAGGTTGACAAGTCCCAGACAAGACTTTCAAATGGGATCAAGTAAAGCTCTTAAAATTCCTTTTATTTTCACTCCCCACCTGCAGGGGTGGCCACATTCCCCTGCCGTGGGGTAACCACGCTGCAGCTGGCACTGCCCCAGCACTCCCAGTTCGCACTGGAGCAGAGCAGTCCGTGTTTCCAATCCTGGGATCCTGGGATTCTGGGAATCTGCAGCCAGAGGAGACGTCGGAGAAAGCCAAGGGCAGGGGAAGCGGAGCAGGAGGAGAGGATGCTCTGCAAACATTGAGTGCCCAGGAGGAGTTACCCTGCCCTAAAAACCCACAGCTGGCACTGCCAGGAAGGCAGGGCAGGGCAGCGACACAGACCCTGGCACACGGCACCGCCCGGCCGTCCATCCTCTGGCACGACCGACGGGAGTTTTTTGTCCGCCTGCCAAAGGGAGAAAATAGCGATGCCATTTACCTGGAACAGATGGGCCTTGCTGGGCAGCCCGGCTTAATTAACCGAGCAGCCCCGGAGCGAGCAGGGACCGGCCCGGCCGGGGAAAGCGCTGGGCTCGGCACAGCCAGAGAGTGCCAGCGCTGCTCTGCCAGCCCTGCTGCTCCTCCGCATCGCCCCCCGACACCCACACCGGCCCGGGGGTGGGCACGGCGGCCGCAACCCAGAGCCTTCCCCTTCCAGGACGGGACTCGGAGCCTGCCAAGGAAAACGCCCCTTCCCGGGGCTCGCAGGGCTCACCTGTGGCATCCCGTGCTGTCCGTTTGCTCGGTGTTATAGAAGTTCAGAGTTGCAAAGTGGATTCTGCAGTGCTCCAGGGCAGAGGGGGAGGGATAAAGGGAAGGAGCACGAAGGGATTTCGCTCGTGGGGCCGGAGGAACCCTCCCCACCTCAGCAGGTGACAACCTGCTCTTTGTTTTCCAGCCTACACATGGTCCTTCCCTCCAGACCCAAAAACCTTTAGCAAGTCCCTGTGTGCCTGTTTCACAGAATCCCAGGATCCCAAAGCCCCTCCAGCCCAGGAAGCCCACCCTGTGCCCGATGCCCACCTTGTCCCCCAGCCCAGAGCACTGAGTGCCACGGCCAGCCCTGCCTTGGGCACCTCCAGGGCTGGGCACTCCAACCCTCCCTGGGCAGCCCCTTCCAAAATGACAATAACTGCTGATTGTCAGCCCTGGCTGAGACAGTGTCTCTGCTGCAGACTCTGCATCTTCAGGCTTTCAAACTCACACAGTCACTGTCTTACTCTCATCCTTCACCTCTTTCTCAGGTTAAAGAAAATAAATCACTTTGAGAAGTCCCCAAATCCCTTGAACATCTGAATTCCTGAACAAGGAAACCATGGTGGTTTTGCCTTTAGAATAACAGCACAGAACTCCTTTTCTGCACAAAACTCTCACACTGGGGCAGCTTTAAAATTTCAAATTTGCAAAATCTGAAACTTTACCGAGTGAAACTGCAAGTAATGAAACGTATAAATGGGACCTGTTGGGAGTTACACAGGGTGTTTCTCAGGAAGAATTTCCTCCTGGGAAGGGTGCTCAGAGGTTGGCAGGGCTGCCCCTGGAGGGGAGGGAACGGAGCAGAGCACACGGAAGAGCCTCAGCCCTCCCACCACCTCCCTCAGGCGAGAGCAGCACCAACTCCCGATCATTAATGATTCATTATCTGTACCCCTCTCTCTCCCCTTTGTTCCAACTGCCACAGTGTCGTTCTTTGTCTGTTTACTGGGTATTACTGGCCAATAACACTTCGCGGGGTCTTTAGAAAGAGCTGTTTACTCAGAGTCAATAACACATTCACCCACGAGGAGTTAATGCTCTCACATCCACTAAGGGGGACAGGTTCAGGGGGCTGCACAAATCCCACCGCATTGTTCCCGGGGATTTGAGCACCAACTTCTGCTTACCCTCCCTGGAAATCTGCATTTAATGCCATGTGTATGGTAATGAGGGTGCAGTGCACTGACATTGCCATGGCTGGTAACCCAAACAGCTTCCCTGAATATACTTTTTATGTCATTGTCACTCATTGAGGGGGTAGTTGCTTGGCTTTAGTCGATAGCACAAAAGCGAAAGGCTATCTGCAGCTGAAGAATTCCTGATCAGGAGAGGTACTGGAGGAGGGACAATCCAGCTGCATCATCCAGAACAATGCCCTGCAAAGGACCAAAGAGGTGCAGCTACAGCAGCAGTGCCGTGTCTGGAAGCAGAGAGAAGCTCCCAGGACTATGGGCAGAGAGTGACAGANATTCTTCAAAGCACTGTGGAAATTTCACACCCTCTGCAAAGCCCAGAACATCATCACTGCCCCTGTTCAGCAATGGAGCTGGTGGTTTGTCCCCTCACTCCACTCTTCAAGAAGAACTGGGACAGTTTAAGGCACCTTCTCTCTTCAGCATTGTTACCACACAACATACAAACCTGCAAACTCACAGGGGGCTCCACGGGGTGGGGGGGAGGACAAAGCTCAGCCACGGTTTGTGAGAACATCAGATTATTGAAATACTTTCATTCACCTCCCTCTTTTGTCAGACAGCAAGTCTAAAATCCCAGGATGGTCTGGGTTGGAGGGACCTTAAAGCTGATCCCATTCCCACCCCCTGCCATGGGCAGGGACACCTCCCACCAGCCCAGGCTGCTCCAAGTCCCATCCAGCCTGGCCTGGGACACTCCCAGGGATCCAGGGGCAGCCACAGCTTCTCTGCCCAACCTGTGCCAGGGCCTGCCCACCCTCCCAGCCACCAATTCCTTCCCAATATCCCATCCAGCCCTGCCCTCTGGCAGTGGGAACCCATTCCCCCTTGTCCTGGCACTCAAGAATAAAATATATTTACAAACCAGAATTGGGATCAAACACAGTTAAAGAGAGAAAACTTCTCTTTGACAGTCAGTATCATCACTTGCATGTCCCAGGGAAGAAGCTGAGGCACAGGCAGGGGTCAGCAAGGAAGTCCAGGGCAAGGAANACCTTTAAGGTCCCTCCCAACCCAAACCATTCTGTGATTCAATGATTCTGTGATTACTTGTACCCTGCTTGTGTGATGGATTCAAGACATACAGCCTAACCACTGGGAATCTCCATCAGGAGAGACCTTGCACAAGAGCAAACCTACAAAATCAGCACATATAAAAATATATACACAGATACAATATTTACAGTTATATATATAAATACACATATAAAATATATAAAATTCTGTATATCCTTGGTATGCANCATTCCCCCTTGTCCTGGCACTCAAGAATAAAATATATTTACAAACCAGAATTGGGATCAAACACAGTTAAAGAGAGAAAACTTCTCTTTGACCGTCAGTATCATCACTTGTATGTCCCAGGGAAGAAGCTGAGGCACAGGCAGGGGTCAGCAAGGAAGTCCAGGGCAAGGAAGAGACTCCAGGTCTCCTGAGTCCAAGGACATGACACTGGGCTTAGCATTGCCACAAAAATCCAACAAATCCCAAACAACCACCTTATGACTCTGAAACTTCTGGGAATCCTTAAACAATTATAGTTTTTTAATAACACAAGAATAATTTGGACAAATTAACAAAGGGGATATCTGAACTGAGTCCTTCATGGTATCCAGCACCATGTTTGCTGTATAAATATAGATTAGGGTTAAATTCATTTTCACTGCAAAGGGATGCTGAAGTTCCTCTAAAATAAAGTTGGAGAAACGTGGTTGGTTCTTGCTTTTGGAGCTGCAGGATCTGTCAGGCTTTAGTCTTTGAAAATGATCTGTTCCTTCATTTAGCTTAATCTTCTCTGGATTTCCATCCATTACTTAGAAGTGTAAAGCGAGTTGTTTATGCAAACAAGCAAAATGATAGTGTTCTGATTTTATATGCAGGATCATGGAATTCCACTACAATGCACCATCACCATGGGAATACCTTGCACTGTTACGGGGCCTTCCATACAGGGAATTCGGAGTGCTCTGAAGAAGTGGCCACTTTGGCCATTCAAATTTCTGTTGCCAAATGGATAAGGAAAACACTTTTCTGTCATCTTAAATAAACTGTATTCAACAGGATGTGAATGTTTTATAAATCCAACTGATCCAAAAACTGTTGCTTTTGAACAAACACCTCATGTAAATCAGCATTTGATTTCACAGTAGTTCCTGCATGTTACAACTTTACAGATGTTCCCAAGTGAATTGTGTAAGGAGCGATCAGGATTAAGGGTTGTCTTGCTAAAGGTCTAAAGCAGAGAATCCCGGGATCACCGGGGCTGGCAGAGCCCTTCAGGACCATCCAGCCCCACCAGGACCCCCCCTAATCCCTGTCCCCAAGGGCCACATCCTGAACTCTTCCAGAGCCAGGGAGTGCCCCCCCTGCCTGGACACTCATCCCAAGGCCTGACCACTCTGCCAGGGGAAATTGCTCTGCTCCCTGAGCTGCTGCTCCCCGGAGCCTCAGCACCTCCTGTGCCATCACCCAGAGCTGACCCAGCTCTGGCCGGGGCAAAGCAATCTCGGAAAGGGAAAATAATTGCCTACAAAGGCAGTCCAGGTTTCTTTCATCCAATTAGGTAATATGCCCACATGTTTAGCACCAAGGCATCCACTCCTTAATTGGAAAAAGTCAAGGGCAGAAACTAATTAGCAGCATTAATCAAAAGCGGAGGGCTAATGATAATTAACAACACATCCCCACTACAAACCAAATCCCTTTATTAGAAGGTGCTTCAAATTGTAAAATTAAATGAACGGAGTTTTACAGTAAGTGTTTCCAATTGCCATCTTCTGGCAAAGCTACGTAGTATTTCTCCAAAATAAAGAATAGGAGTCAGAGTAAAGAATGATTTTCCACACAATTCCTGTGAGCAGTTTGTCCTGCCATTTGCAAAAAAAACCCCAAAATCAAAACAACCCCCCCCCAAACTCCAAACAAACAAAACAAACAAACAAAACAAAACAAAACCAAAAAAGCAAACTTAAAATTCCTAAATTCCTAGGTAATTCTCCATGTTGTTGCAGCCACTGAGGGCCGGTGGCCAGAGCAGTCTGTGTCCTTGGTGGGGTAAAATGCTCCCTCCCATACCCCCAGCAGCAAAATAAATCCACCCAGGGGGAGGGGAAACACCAAATCTTGCTGGGGTGGTAGTTCTGCTGCTCTACACAACCTTGGGAGGCTGGCAAAGACCTCATTTTTTTGTGAAACAAAGGACTAATGAGCAGTAGAAATAAAACCCCAAACCTCAGGCCCACTGCAAAAGCCTCTGGGGAAGGGAGGGCTGGAGGGGTAAAACCCCCTGTTCCTGCTCTCCCCTTCAGGGAACAGCTTTCCAGGGCTGTCAGAGCATTCACACACATCCCAGGACAGAATTTAAATTCAGCTGCTCAGGTTTTGGGTTCCCTGGTGTTCAGGAAACTGGGGCTCCACTGGGTTTGCAAGAGGGAGAAACCTCTGGGCTGTCACAAGGGCTCCACTGCCCCTTCCACGGGGCTCCCCAGGGTCACTCCTTCCTTACTGCAGGGGTTCTGTTCTGGGTTGCCCGTTATACAGACCCACTAGACACGGATCTCATGGCTAGCTGAAGCCCCCCAGCCCAGGTAGGAGCACAGTCAGCAGTTGGTTACTGCAGCTGAGCTCCAAATGGTGTTATTATAATATTAACTATGAATTTTTTTTTTCTCAGAGAGCATTGTCTTTAGGAAAAGGAGTATGGCATTTCCTGAAAAGAAAGGATAATTTTCCACTGGACAGGGGCAACATTTTTCCAAACAAGTTAAGTGTCAAGGATAAGCAGTGTTTCCTGCAAACCCACCTGGGAAATATCTATATATCTATATCTATATCTATATCTATATCTATATNATTCCTTCCCAATATCCCACCTGGAATGAGATTAGCAATCTTTCAAGAATCAAAAGATTTCCCAGCAAAAACGAAGGTTCTCACCATGTTGAGAAGCAAGCAAAGGGAAGTTGGGCCAAAATGCAGCAGTTTGTCTGTGTGTCACAACTGGGGTGTCAGCCCAGGGGGGTAAAGGCTGACAGAAATGAGTCATGTGCAAGGCACTGAGTGACACAGGAAACCTGCTCTGCCTCTTACCCTGAGCAGTGAAATCTCTCACAACAAACAAGCAAAGGCATTTTTGAGGGGACCCGCACAGAAATCACACGTCTCTCCCAGCAGCAAATCTGAAATCACGGCAGAGGAGGCAGCCAACACAAGCAGACAGACTAGAGATATGCATGAATAATAAAAACTAAACAGATTCATTACTGGCTTCTATTTTTAGTGATCCAGGCTATGCTGGAAGGTTTCATAAACTCCTTTTGAGCTCTACAGAGGGAGGTCTCAGTCCTCCAAAGGATTAATGAAAATTTGCCAACACACTCAAAGAGCATAAATAGGTGTATATCGAATTTTAACACAAGTACTTCCCACCAGACTCCCAAATTGCTCCTCTTCAGTGGCTTTTTCAATCCTTTTTTTCCTAGAGAAACAGCATCACCTTCAGGCCAAGAAGGACACATTCCAATTTCTTTAACTGGGAAAGACTTAAAAACATACTTTTGAAAAACTTGCATGTTTTTAATTTCTTTCTGATCTGAGCTGGCAAAATGTGAATATAAGAAAAAGAAAAATTCTAGGGCTGCACACAAATTTAAAATAAAACAGAGGGAAGGGCCAGTCTGTCCTAGTTTAGGACCCAGTGAAGTTTCAGAAGGGTCCACACAGCTGAGCTCAGAACAGTTTTCCCAACAAACCTTCCAGGAGCCAACTACAGTAGGATTTATTGTGCACCCCGAAATCCCCAGTCACAACTACACAGTCAAAACTGGGGAGCGTGAAGGGCAGAAAACAGGATGTTCTGGGGCGTACAAGCAGACACAGCTCTCAGCAGAAATTCAGTCACCCAGAAACCACATTCCTGCTGCAAACTCACACATGGAGAACCAAACCAGAGAGGGAAATGTTTCAGGCACTGCCCCAGGGAAAGAGCAACCCCCCCTCTCTGCCCTGAACAAACCTTTCCTCTACCAGAGCAGAGCAAACTGGGCACCCTGGGCTGGTGGGAGGTGTCCCTGCCCATGGCAGGGAGTGGGAATGGATGGATGGACTTTTAGGTCCCTTCCGACCCAGCCCACTAAATGACTCTGAGATTCTAAATTAAATTTGATTCCCTGTAGCAGATGAATCATGGTGAACTCTGTTCTGTTTTCTGCAGCCCTGTTTGGCAACAGGAGCAGCCAAGGAGCAGAGGGCAGATGCCTCCACTGAGCAGGAAATTCAGCATCTCATCTGCTTCCCCCGAGCCCTGCCCTCCCCACAGGGGCCACCTTTTCACAGCGAGCTGCTCTTCATCCCGCACTGACCTCCTGCTGGCACCGCTTGGATGTTCCTCAGGGAGCAGTGGATCAGCCAGGGATGGGTACAGAGAGAGGGATTTGAGTAGAAACACAGACTGGTTTGGGTTGGGAGGGACCCCAAAGCCCCCCCATCCCACCCCCTGCCATGGGCNAATTCTACAGTCAGTTTCACACTTTTCCTTGTTTGTGGCACTCCCTCCCTGCATTGGGTCAGTTCCTGAGGGACGGCCCTTTGTGAGTGCTCCAGAACTGGGATCAGTTAGGACTGGAAGTAATATTTGTGTTTATTGTGTATACATATATATATATATATATATTCATTGCTAAGTCCCTGACAGATCACGGTCACAGATAATCTGTATTTATATTGGCAATTGCTATGACTTGGTGACTTGTCTAAAAATTTGTGAAAACTGAATTCTGGTTCTGCTTCGACACCAACACACGAGGTGATCCTTAAATAGTCCCTCCTGACTTATTCCTGGTTACAAGAACTGCCACCAGCTTGTAACCCACCCTAAAATCACCCGGGGTTGGAAGGGTCAGGCGCCTTGGAAAACAGACCTTCTTATGGCTCTGCCTCAGTCATCTCAGCTATAAAATAATATTTTACTATCGCTGCAAAGGGAAATGGAAATAATAATAAT
>VXBX01003772.1:50820-64316 GCA_013400415.1 Scytalopus superciliaris | reverse complement strand
GCCTGCCCGGCTGCGGCCGCTGCTCCGGCATTCCTGGCATTGTCTCTGAGCGCTTGGCTGGGCTCTGGCAGCGCCTGTGGTGGCTGTGGTGTGGTTTGGTGTGCTTTGGTTTGGTGTGCTTTGGTTTGGTTTGGTGTCCCCCGTCACCCCCGAGGGCTCTGTCCGTGTGTCCCACGCTGGTCCCTCCCAGGGCACGGTATTAATGACTGTCAAAATGAAGTGGTTGTAGTGAATGTGGATCCGCCACTGCCCGTGGGGTCTGTGCTCATTCTGCTTCGCTTCAGCCCTTTCGTTAATGATGACAGAAAAGGGAATCCCAGGGTCCCTGAGGCTGGCAAAGCCCCCCAGCCCAGGGAGCCCACCCTGTGCCCGATGCCCACCTTGTCCCCCAGCCCAGAGCACTGAGTGCCACGGCCAGCCCTGCCTTGGGCACCTCCAGGGCTGGGCACTCCAACCCTCCCTGGGCAGCCCCTGCCAAGGCCTGACCACCCTTGCCAGGCACAAATCCCTCCTGCTGTCCAACCTGCCCCTGCCCTGGCCCAGCTGGATGCGGAGTCCTTACCCGCAGCACTGTGGGAGCCCATGGAACACAGGCTGCTGGTTATTGCACTGGGATTATTATGGTTCAACGATTTTGGTATCCTTAGAAGTGACTTACCCAAAATCCCCCAGCAGCAGAGAATGGGAATAAAACCACAGCCCACAGTGTGGTTCACTGGTTCGTGTGGCTTCAGGGGTAAAGGTGTTTGTGTTCGTCTCCAAGGGGTGTCAGAGAATGGTCCCAGACTGTTCAGTGGTGCCAGTGACAGGACAAGGAGCAATGGCCATAAACTGAACCACCACAAGTTCCACCTCAACATGAGGAAGAACTTCTTCCCATGGATGTGGCAGGGCCTGGAAGAGCTGCCCGGGGAGAGTGTGGAGTCTCCTCTCTGGAGACATCCCAACCCCACCTGGAGGTGTTGCTGTGCCAGCTGCTCCAGGTGACCCTGCCTGGGCAGGGGGGCTGGACTGGGGGATCTCCAGAGGGCACTTCCAACCCCAGCTATTCTGAGATTTAGCTGTGCAGGTGTAGAATGTCATCTGCAGACTTCCCTGCCTGGAATGTCTCCTGTGCTGTCAGTCTCTGTCCCTCTCAGTATTCCCATAAAGGAGGCTTCTGTGAATACCTGCACCACCTCCTTGTTTCGAAAAACAGGATGTGTTTTCTGTTTAACTGTGGTGGAGCTTTTCTGAAATATGAGCCAGTGAGTTTCAAAACTTCAAAACTGCTTTCTTATTTTACTTTTTTTTTTTTTTTTTCTGATTGGAAGCAAATTTTACCCAACCCAGCCCGAACCTCAGAACCACTAAGTTCATCCCAGGGCTGTAGCCAGGCTGGGAGAGCTTGGGGGGTTCTCCTGGAGAAGGGAAGGCTCCAGGGAGAGCTGAGAGCCCCTTCCAGAGCCTAAAGGGGCTCCAGGAGAGCTGGAGAGGGACTGGGGACAAGGCATGGAAGGACAGGACACAGGGAATGGCTTCCCACTGCCAGAGGGCAGGGCTGGATGGGATATTGGTAAGGAATTGCTGGCTGGGAGGGTGGAGAGGGGCTGGAATGGAATTCCCAGAGAAGCTGTGGCTGCCCCTGGATCCCTGGGAGGGTCCCAGGCCAGGTTGGATGGGGCTTGGAGCAGCCTGGGCTGGTGGGAGGTGTCCCTGCCCATGGCAGGGGGTGGGATGGGGGGGCTTTGGGGTCCCTCCCAACCCAAACCAGTCTGGCACTCTCTGAACTCCAGCTGTGGATGGTGTGGAAGTGTGACACTGAGTTTTGCAAGTGCTGGGGGCTCCGGGCAGCTCCCAGTGGAATTGCTGTGAGCACCAGCTGGCAGGAGTGTGGGCTGCACTCACTGGTGTTTCCATGGCTTCTCTGCAGGCATTGCTGCAGCTCTGAAGAGGAGGAGTCACAAAAGCTCGGCAAAGTTGTGACAGATATTGTTTTCCCCTGGAGTTTCCCTGGCATTGATATATCTGCAGAGGACATCCAGCTTTAGACAGCTGTGCAGCCCTGGAGATAAACACATTACAGTGCATTTTCTCACATATTTTAAGGTGCTGGACACAACTTGGCTCTGAATATGCATCGTGTAAGACACTCCTGTTGTTCTGCATCCAGGAGCCACTTGAGATTCCGAGAGTGGGATCGTTGTTGTTGCTGACAGCATGGACAGTGAGGATCCAAGGTATGTAAATCCATCTGCACAGCGCTGCTCCTGGAGTGCCTGGAACGTGGCCTGGATAAATTGCAGGGATTAACACAGAGAGGAAGTAACTTGCTAAGTGAATTCTGGCTCCTCGAGGCTTTCTCTTTATGGAAAAATTGTGAACAACCTGGACATTCTGACCCTGCAGGTGCAGCTGTTTAAAATGCTTCGTTATGCTTGAATGAATTAATAAAAAGAACCAAACTGAAAGAGAAAAGAATGTTCTCTTTGTCTGTGGAATTAAGACTATCAGTTGCACAGGTGCAGGTTCCCAGTGTTTATCCAGTGACTTCCTCCAGTCCTGCCAGAACTTTGAGCACAGGAAGATTGACTGTTCAGATAAGGGATTTTTTAATTCATCTGATTTTTAACAGAAGGGTTATATACCATGTTAATTTATGAATATATGCTTTGTCATGGTTTTCAATTTTAAGCTGTTTGTTTCACAGGGAAAATAATTTCAGTTGTATTTTCAAATAATTCTAAATTAAAAACCAATATATTTTTATTAAACCTGAGAAAATTCTTTTAAAAATAGTTATACTGTTGCCCAGATAATTCAAAACCAGATCCTGTGAATATTAATACCATGAGGATGTTAAATAGAGTAGAATAATAACATTGAAGAGAGGGAATATTTTAACAACTCTTATGCATTTAAAAAAAAATTATATAAATTCCTTAAGTTCCTTATAATTAATAATTTTTTGTTCCTGATCTAACCTGTTTCTGGAACCATTTTTTACAAGTGATGAGTTCATGTAGTATTTCAAACAATGCCAAGCAATATTTATTTTCATTGTGTTTATGAAGTTGAAGTGAGTGGCATAGAATTTTCAGATAGTGTCTAATGCAGAATTAGTATAAATAATCATACAGTGCTTTCTGTCCTTATTTGGAGTAATAAGAGCCCTTTCCATGTGAAGAAAGGGAAGTGTTTTTGCCATAAAATAGGCTAACATTTTATAAAATTTTAAGAATCATTGCCCTCCCCAAAGCAGTAACCCTTTCAGTGCCACTGACCTCTCCTCAACACTGGAGACGTTAAAATAACTCTGTACATACACCTTGGTTTAGCTGCAGATGCTTTACTGAGATGATTTACTGAGATGCTTTACTAGGATAATTTATTAGGATGAGTTGCTGACTGTGATTGTTTTTCCTGTATTTGTAGGTTCAGAAGCAAAATGTTTGCTTTGCAAGCAGGGGGGTTTGTTTGTTAATCTCCATGGGAACCCTGATGGATGTGCCAATGCCTTTCTATCAGCTTGGTAAGTACCTGAATCTTTCTGTTACAGAGTTTTCTATTGCAGTGCATTTTACACTAATAATCCTCCTGAGATACCAAAGTCAGGGACCATCATGTATTTATGGAGCTCTCCCTGGAATAAATTCACAGGATGAGAATCTTGTGTCTTATATCTACATACTCCATTCCATACAGAAACCATGACTGGCTGGAACCCCTTTGCTGTGGGAGAGGGTGAGGGAATTGGGATTGTCCAGCCTGGAGGATGGAAGGCTCCAGGGAGAGCTGAGAGCCCCTTCCAGAGCCTAAAGGGGCTCCAGGAGAGCTGGAGAGGGACTGGGGACAAGGCATGGAGGGACAGGACAGGGGGAATGGCTTCCCACTGCCAGAGAGCAGGGAGAGATGGCATATTGGGGAGGAGGAATTGGTGGCTAGGAGGGTGGGCAGGCCCTGGCACAGGTTGGGCAGAGAAGCTGTGGCTGCCCCTGGATCCCTGGGAGTGTCCCAGGCCAGGCTGGACGGGGCTTGGAGCAGCCTGGGCTGGTGGGAGGTGTCCCTGCCCATGGCAGGGGGTGGGAATGGGGGGGCTTTGGGGTCCCTCCCAACCCAAACCTTTCCATGGTTCTGCCTCTCTGAATGTCCAGTGAACTCTTAGATGGATGTGTTGGGTTTCATTCCTTATTCAATTTTTTCAGCACTCCTTAGTTTCTGGATTAGCAGGTAAACAAACGTAGTTTGGCTGAGCTGTAGTTGTAGTGAGAAAGTAGTTTCTTAGAATCATTTAATTGTGTAAAAAGGCAAAGATCATCATCACAGCATCCCAGACTGGTCTGGGATGGGAGGGACCTTAAAGCCACTCCAGTGCCACACCCTGCCATGGGCAGGGACACCTCCCACCAGCCCAGGTTGCTCCAAGCCCTGTCCAGCCTGGCCTTGGACATTTCCAGGGACCACTAGAAACTCCAAGTAGGCCAAAATGGTAAAGAAGGTTCCCTGTTCAGTTTACAAACCATCTTTATTTCCCCCGTCTTTATTTTCTCATTTATTTGGTCTAAGAGATTTTTTTCTTGTCTGTGTTTCTTGTGTAACAGTGTAACATAAACAGTTTTGCAAGTGTTCAACTTTCTTTGCTAAACATGTTTGTTGAAACAAAGTTCAGAGGCTGTTTGAACTTCAGATGAATGGAATTCGATTTTGATAGGGAAGAGGCATTGAAAAATTAAATTTGGACAGACTAGAGAAACATTTCTGTCAACAGGAAGTACACCAGCAAGGCAGCTGGCACAGCTTATTACAAATCTGAGCTTGTGGTCAGCTAAAGAATAATAATATTGCTTTGTTATTCATCCCCACTGGATGTTTTATTCCAAGCAGATGATCTGTTACTACCTGGCAAGAAATCAATTGTTCTACTTCTAGCTGCGGTTCTGTAAGGGGATGTTTATTATTCAGCACTAAGGTAGAACAAATGCAAGAACAAGAAAATAGGATGTCTGTGGTTTGAATGGCAAAGTGAGAAACTTCAGAGAGCAGTTTCCTGTCCTGTGGGAATATAAATTTCCTGCATGTGCAAGTCAAGCTTGCTGCTTGATCTCTTTGGACCTCCTTTCAGAAGGGCTGCTGGGAGCACAGCTTAGTGTGTGAGAGAGGTGTCCAGAGAGCCACATTTGTGAGAGACACTTGGCTGAGGGTCCTTCCCAAGTGATTCCTGCAAACTTCCGGACCCGAGCGGGTTTGTGTGTGTTCTGTGTGTGCCCACCACTGGAGGAAAGGCAATCCTTAAGGCACTTCTCTGTGGCCACAAGGATTCTTTGCAGAGATCTCTTTAATTAATCAAGCAGGAATTTTTCCCTTTCCTCTTCCAGTCCTCTCTGCAAAGATCATGAAATAACTGCATTAATCCATGAGGAACTTCTCCCAGCACGTCAGTTCCACTGACACACAACTATTCCCAGTCCCCTCTACCAGGAATATGTAATATCTAGTTCTGTGTCTCACACAGTCAGGGGTTGAATCCAGGGATCCCTTCCAACCTTAACCATTCTGTCACAGTCCTGTCCTAACCATTATTTGTGGATCTCCATAAATTTTCTTATGTTTTAATTTATGTCCCAGGGTTTTTTCTCTGTCACAGTCATTTTTACATGGCACATCTTGTTGATGCATCAGGTCAAGACAAAAGAGAGTTTTAGAGAAGATAATGAAGTGGCTGGTTAGATTTTTCCATGGAGTTCATCTAAAGCATGAGAAAAAGCATGTTTCAAATTAAAGTAGTAACTTCTTTGCCAAGTGAGTGTGGGAGTTAACATCTCGTGAGTCAGAGGATGCCTTAAAATGAGAGAAGTTTCTATCTATTGCATTCAGAAAGCAGAAGGAGGCTGGAGGAGCTTGAGGAAGAAGTTTAGAAGGGTCAGAACAATAATTTCCAGAGTGTTTTGAAGCGCTGTGTTGAAAAGATAGGAGTGATCCAAGACTGGGTTGGTGAAGGAAAAGGATCCTGGATATTGTGAGATCTGGAGGGAGGAACAGTCTCTTAGGGAGGTTATACAGGAGGATGTAGGAATTTCAGGGATGTCAGGATTGCCCAGAGAAGCTGTGGCTGCCCCTGGATCCCTGGCAGTGTCCCAGGCCAGGCTGGACGGGGCTTGGAGCAGCCTGGGCTGGTGGGAGGTGTCCCTGCCCATGGCAGGGGGTGGGAATGGGGGGGCTTTGGGGTCCCTCCCAACCCAACCCATCCCATGATCTCTGAGGCTGATTCCAGCAATAATGAAATCTTTTCCCAGATGAATTCTAGTCATGCCTTGAAATGGTGTCTAATAGACAGAGTGAGGTGCCTGAAATCGAGGCAGAGCCCTCTAAGACAGCATTTGATGAGAACCTCTTGGGTGTGCTGGTTCACACGGAGCTTTGAGCCCCGTCTGGAGGGAGCAGCTGAGCCTGGGCACGGTGGAGTGACCCAGGAGGCATCTCCTGGGAGCCCTGGGTTAGTGACAGAGCCCCTTGTCCCAGGCTCTGCAGGAGGGGAGCGTGGAGGAAAGGAGCAGCAGGATGTGAGAGAGAGTAACAGTACCCCTGAGGGAATAGCAGCATGCTGTGACTCAATATTGACAGTAGCTGAACTGCAGACACAAGTGCATTAACACCCAGTTTCAATTTCCAGTGTACACCAGCTTTCTGGTTGCAGCTGTTTGCAGCTTTCCTGGTAAGATTTTTTTATCATCTTTCAAATGCTTTTTCCTAACACTTCTCATGGCTTGCACATCCTCACCAAGCTTCATTTTAAAACTTCGTGCTTTTTGAAGGAGGAACTTAATAGAAATACAACCCAGGAACACCATCCTTTGCATTGCTGTGTCTGTTGTGCTGAACTCAATCCTCTGGCTGCTTTATTTCATGGCAAATACTCAGCTGCTCCAACTGGGTTTATTTATTAGAATAGTCCCAGTCTCACACTTGTTTGCCATCATATTGGTGGGGTTTTTGTTGGTTTGTTTGTGTTATTGGTTTTTTCCTTTCTAGAAGGAGTTCTGGGAGGGCCTCCTTACAACCTGCAAATGAAATCACACAATTTTCAGCACATCCTGTCCTGGCAGGCAGAGAATGATCCAGCTGTGCCAGCATCCTATAATGTCCTGTACAGACACCAGAGGCAAGTCATAGAAAATAAAACATTTTAATATTTATTGACTCAAATAGAAAGGAGGTGGTGGAGTGCCCAGCCCTGGAGGTGCCCAAGGCAGGGCTGGCCGTGGCACTGAGTGCTCTGGGCTGGGGGACAAGGTGGGCATCGGGCACAGGGTGGGCTCCCTGGGCTGGGGGGGCTTTGCCAACCTCAGGGACTCTGGCATTCTGTGAAAATACTAAGGCTGAGGTTTTCTTGTTTTTTCACTGAGAAATGTTTCTCTCACTCTCCCATGCTTTCTTATGTCAGAGAATTCAGATAATGTTGCTGTTTTCTACAGGAACTGGAGCTGGACAACTGCCAGGCAGTGTTCAGGCACTGCACAGCTCTCCTGTGACCTGACAGAGGAGTTCCAGGACAGGCTTGCTGAGTATTCTACATTTGTTCAGAGCATCACAGCAACTAAGGTGTTCAATTCTTCTCTGCTGCGTTTTGTGCCAATAACTCAGAGTAAGTTCTCTGTCAGCATCTCTCGTTTTACTGGGTTTTGTTAACAGCTGATACATAAATTATATTCTGGCTTGCAGTGAGACTCCAAACTAATTAGATCAGTGGCTATTTGTATACAGTATCTCATAAGTCAGTTACAAGATTTAAGCTCTTTAAAATTAGTGGCTGATAGTAGTTCCCATAAATGGATTTGAAATTAAAAATCTGGTTTTGAAATAAAATATACATATATATATATATATAAAGTTAAAAGAAATAGTATCCTGTTAACTATAGACAAACACAAAGTAAAAATCTCTGAAGAACACAAGATGCATAATTTTATTTTTTTAAAAACCCACATTGTTTTTATGTCCTGGAGTAGTGAATGTTGAGTTAAAGAAATTCCATGTCTGCAGTAGGTGTAGGGGAAGAGGCTTACTTGCTTGTCCCTCACCCTGCATTTTTCATTGCTAAAGATGCCTTTCAGTGGGATGGTTGTAATGCCAGAGGTGGCTTCACCCTTGATTGTGCTTAGAATTGAGGTTTTTTAAATGCTTAAATGCTGCCTTGTGGAATTCCAGCAGTGGCATACTCTGGAATCTGCTTAGTCAGCTCCATATCTATCACCTAAATACAGTTGGTACTGAATATATAGTGTGTATTTTTTCCATCATTTTTTCTCTTGCTTTTCAATAGCATTTCTAGGACCACCAGAAGTTAATATCACTCCCTGTCTGAACTGTATAAATGTCACCATAAAGTTGCCAAAGTCTCACTTCAGAGAAAAGGGAAAGCTGCTGTCTTTAATTGATATATATGGAGAGCTTGATTATGAAATAACACTGAAATCACAGACTGGAGAGGACAAGGTAAAGACCTTTGGGATTTATTTGTGTTTGGGGGGAGAAACACAGAAAGCATAAAATGGTGAGCAGGTCCCCAGAAGAAAAACTATGAATAGAAGCAAAAGAAAACATAGAAATGTAGGAAAGTAAGACAGTGGCCAACATAATCTTTTATCAGAGAGTCTGGGGGAGTGACCAGGGATCTCTTTTTAGGCCACTAACTGACCGTAAAACACTGTCTTTCATTGGCAGAGGGCACCAGAGAAAACCACTAACGAAGTTTTCAGTACTGTCATTGAGGAACTGTACCCAAATAGGAATTACTGTGTGTCTGCTGTGGTTGCTGCATCCCTGAACAAACATTCCACCCCCTCAGCCTGGAAATGTGTTCCTTCAGACATGGAAGCTCAGCCAGGTGACTGTGCTGGGAGGGTTTGTCTGCATGAGTGATGGTGGGAGAGTTACAAGTCTAATAAGTCATGTAGAATCGTGGAATATCCTGACTGAGAAGGGATGCCCAGGGATCATCCAGTGCCACCCCAGCCCTGCCCAGGACACCCCAACACTCCCCCCTGTCCCTGTCCCGGTGCCCAAAGGCTCCTGGAGCTGTGGCAGCCTCGGGGCCGTGCCCACTGCCCTGGGGAGCCTGGGCAGTGCCCACCACCCTCTGGGGGCAGAGCCTTTCCCTGAGATGCCCCCTGAGCCTGCCCTGGCACAGCCCCAGCCGTGCCCTGGGGGCTGTCCCTGCTCACAGGGGGCAGAGATCGGGGCCTCATTATCAGAGAGAAAGTACCTTCCAAGAGATAAACATTGCGAGGATTTATAAGTGAAATATAAAAAACCCATGCACTTTGGGGCAGCAAATCTCTTGGTGGTTCCATGAGCCACACGAATCTCCACTCACTGCATAAATAATTAGCATAGGTGGAGTAATTTCTTTTTTAATTCCTGAATCTGATTTGAGATTTGGTTTTGTTTTGACTTTAAATTTCAGAGGTCCCTTCTAACCAAAATTCTTTAGTGATTTTCAATAGCTGTTGTGAATGTGGAATGTGAAATGTGGTCATGGTGCACTTCATTCATGCATGTTTATTTGGTTGTTTCTTTCCTCCCCAGCTTATCAGGTAGCTGCAGTGGGAGGTGCTGTGTTTGTCTCCCTGATCATAGCCAGTGCCTTGATGTGTATGCGTGCAGGAGGTTATTTTATTCAAAACACATCACTTCCCCATGCCTTGGTATGTAATAATTCTCGTATTTAACCTTTCTGGTTGGGGGCAGGAAGTTTACCACACGAATTTCTAATCCTGTGCATTAGGTGCAGGTCTTGTAAGAACACAGAATGTTTAATTTGTGGTTTACCTCTGTCCAAGAAAATCTATAGGCTGGTAAGTCTTGTCTGATCTTAAGGATAAATATTCAGTCTTTCTCAGACTCATTTCTGGCTCCCTCTGTGACAAGTTATGAGCAGAGATAGAGGATCATCCTACTTGGTGCTTGTCAGGAACATTCTGCCCAGTTCTGGCCCCCACAGCACAGGAAAGATGTGGACAGGCTGGAGAGGGTCCAGAGCAGGGCCCTGGGGGTGAGCAACGGGCTGAAGAACCTGCCCTGGGAGGAAAGACTGGAGGAGAAGTTCCACTATTTTGAATAAAATAATCTTTTGACTATTTTGAATAAAATAATACCTCTTTGACTTTTTCTGTGATCAAGTGTTTTAGCACTGGAGGAAGCCAGTCCTGAGCCAGCCAATTTCTTATTTTCATAGAAGAGACTGAACTGCTACTAAATTTCAAAGAAAAATGTTTCTATCTATCTTTGTTTCCTTGTTTTATTTTTATATCCTCCAACTTCTTTGACATTTAAATCTCTGGGTTTTTCCAGCATAAATATTTTCCATTTTCTGCAAAATACCCAGAGCAGATTGGTGTCACCTTTTTCTAGGACTTTTGCCCCACGTTTCTGTCCTTTGCTGTGTCATTACCTTCACATCCCTAGAACTGCTGAACATTACTTTGCCAAGCAGTGTCTAAGGTTTATTTATTTTTTTATTTATTGTCAATATTTTTCCTCAGTGCTTTGGATATTCAATAATCCTCCAAAGTGCAGAGGGAAAACGGGACTTGGGATGTTAAAATTGCTTCAAATGGTAATTTCTGAAGGACATCAAAATCGATCAGCCGTGATGGGTAACTGCAAGAGCTCAAAGAGGGTTGCAAGACTCACCTCAGGTTTAAGATGTGTTTTAAAAATGAGCTTTTAGTCTTAGAAAGAGACCTCAGAAATCAGAATTAAATCATTTCATACCTGACACTGCTTGGGAACAGTGTTGTTTCATTTCTGTGGCTGCCCAGCCTGCCTGGATTTGTGGTGAAGGCTGTTGTGTTTTGGCTTTAAACTGAAACAGAGTAGTTTTGAATGGAATAGCAGAAGAAATCCTTCCCTGGGAGGGTGGGCAGGCCCTGGCACAGGTTGGGCAGAGAAGCTGTGGCTGCCCCTGGATCCCTGGGAGTGTCCCAGGCCAGGCTGGACGGGGCTTGGAGCAGCCTGGGCTGGTGGGAGGTGTCCCTGCCCAGGGCAGGGGGTGGCACTGGGTGGGCCTTAAGGTCCCTCCTAATCCAAACCATTCTGGGATTCTGTGATTTTCGGGAATGAAGAAGAGGGAACCATCCTAAATGCCCTGAAGTCTGCAGAAATACCCAAAAACATATCACAGAAGGAGTAATTTGTTTGACAACCTCAAGATGGGGGGTTTTATTTAGGCTTTCCCGTGCACATGTGCCAATTTGGCTGACGTTTTTAATCCCTGTTACTCCTTTAGAAATTCATCAGGAGGCTGGTCTACTCCCCTTGGATACTGGAATCGGAAGAGGTGGTAGCCCGTGTGGAGGTGGTGCCCAGAGCGGCTAAGGAGCGGCCCCTTGGGGGCGGTGGCAGTGACATCGAGGACAGCGAGGACGGTGACAGCAGTGCCCTGTGGCACCACGACTACACGAGGCGGAAGGTGCTGGGCAGGGCCCCCCCTGCCCCTGCCACCCCCCCCGGGCAGTACTCGGTACCCAGTGGGAACAGCCCGGGCGAGGACAGCGGCAGCAGCGCCGGTGCCGCCCCGGCCCCAGCCCCACAGGGCTCCGAGGGGCACGGCACACACCCCGGAGCAGGCACAGACACGGGCACTGAGTCGCTCAGCCCCTTCTCCGAGGGAAGCTGTAACTACCCCGGCAGGCAAAGCAGCACCTGCTTTACCATTAACCTACAGACTGTGCTGCTGGGAATGCTGGAGGGCAGCGGGGACGGGCCAGCAGCTGCTGTCCCTTCCCAGGAGGATGAAGGGGGCTGGCAGTGTGCTCATGCCTTGGAAGCAAAGGGTGACACGGGGACTGTGCACAAAGCACTGAGTGGTGGTGACTTCCAGGAGTGGCAGAACTCTCCTTCTTCGGAGGAAAGCGACTCGTCGGAATCCGACATGGACCAAACAACGGGGTACATGAGGAGATGAGTAAGGGAGTGCCACTTTTATGGCATATGAGCCAATGGTGTCCAACTTTTATTTCAGGACTAAACATACAGATGTCTTTTTATTAACATTCTGTGACTGTGGGACTCCCCTACAGACAGAGCTGAGGGCATTAACCTGGAGAAGGGAAGGCTCCAGGGAGACCTGAGAGCCCCTTCCAGAGCCAAAAGGGGCTCCAGGAGAGCTGGAGGGGGACTGGGGACAAGGGATGGAGGGACAGGACACAGGGAATGGCTTCCCACTGCCAGAGGGCAGGGCTGGATGGGATATTGGGAAGGGATTGGTGGCTGGGAGGGTGGGCAGGCCCTGGCACAGGTTGGGCAGAGAAGCTGTGGCTGCCCCTGGATCCCTGGCAGTGTCCCAGGCCAGGCTGGATGGGGCTTGGAGCAGCCTGGCCTGGTGGAAGGCTGGATTCTCAACCAGACCACTGTTTCAATATTCTATTCTTTAGCCCTCTCCCTGGATTTCTCTGAAACCTGTTTTGCTGGATGAATTGCTGTATTTGTATAGTGAAAGCTGCTGAAGTGAAATAACAGGGGCAGAGAATACTCAAAAAAGAATGGATCAAGGCATTAAATACACTTTTTTAAATAGAATTTTATGCATATACTGAATAGCATTAAAATATTTTTATGACATTTACAAGTTCCTGTGCTGTACAGTTCTACTTAACATCTCTTCATCATAAGTAGGATATTTTTCACATCCCTGCCCTAATTTTTCCTGCGGCTCTTACATGCCTTAGAAAACACAAATGAGCCTGTTAAGAACTTACTCCTTCTGTGAAGGGTTTTAGGTATTGCATAGCTGAAAAAACCAATTTTTTTCACCTTGTATTGATCTCTCAGGTCCTACTTTTGTGCCCCCAAGCAGTTTCTGGCTGCCACGGGTGTCAGACGGATTAAACCTCCACAAAAAATTAGTGTTTTCAATAACAGCTTGAGGAAGAATTTGTTTTCATCTGAAGAATAAAACTGCTCATCCCTCCCCTTAATTTCATGCTGGTTTTGGTGTAGGGGTGTTGTGGTAGAAGTTTCCTTCGTGAGGCACTGCAGTGACAGGACAAGGAGTGATGGGTTCAAACTGAAAGAGGGGAAATTTCGCTGAGATACACAGAAGGAATTCCTGGCACGGGTTGGGCAGAGAAGCTGTGGCTGCCCCTGGATCCCTGGCAGTGTCCCAGGCCAGGCTGGACGGGGCTTGGAGCAGCCTGGGCTGGTGGGAGGTGTCCCTGCCCATGGCAGGGGGTGGGAAGGAAAGGATCTTTAAGGTCCTTTCCAACCCAAACCATACCATGGTTCTCTAAGCAGTGGTGTTGGCATCTTTGGGGGGTGGGGGGGCAGACCCCAAAGCCAAGAGATAAAGCTTTTCTCAGGTAACGTTTACAGTGGGAAATTCCCTCCCCAGCAGGTTTGACGCTGTTTCTGTGTTATTTATTCACTTAGGCTGACCTCCCCTCTCCTGCACTGGCAACCAGGGGCGGCTGCGGGTGCTGGGGATGCTCCTTCGGGAAGGGAACGGGGAAGGGGGAGAG
>VXBX01003772.1:25383-41390 GCA_013400415.1 Scytalopus superciliaris | reverse complement strand
GATAATTTGAAAATAATTCCTCAGAAAAGAATAATTACAGTTTTAATTGTTTCTCTCCTTGTCTCTTGCAGGTGTAACTCCTGTGTGGATGATTGTGACTCTCCTCATAGGATCCATGCTGACTGTTGTCATAGTGGTCCCTGTCTGTTTCTTCTCCTTTTTTTATCTGTATCGACTCACCAAACATGTTTTCTGCCCTTCATATATTTTCCCACAGCACTTGAAAGAGGTTTGTTTTCTGCCTAACACACAAAAATCAGCCCTTTCAGCAGAACCACTTGCTTTGCCAAGTCTCTGAGTGTCAAAACCTTTAGACTTTCTCTTATTTTACCCTCTTCCATTTGCACCTGATCATCAGCAAACTGTAATTTGTAATAAGCAGCTTTATATGGCTCAGAAACAGGATGTTTTCCTTAATTTTCAAGTGAGAGAGTAACAGGTGTCAACTTCAGTTCCTCATTTAACTGGTGAGCAACTGAGGTCTCTGTGTCTCCTGTCTCATTTTAGGCTTAAAATAGCCCGTTTGTTCTCCTGCACCAAGTTCTGCCACAAGTGCAGTAACGAGCTGTAACTTGAGCACAGAGTGTAGGGAAGTGAACCTGGACCAGACCAACTGTCCTAGAGACACCTGGTCTAGTGGAAGGTGCCCCTGCCCAGGGCAGGGATTACAACTGGAATGGCTTTAAGTTCCCTCCCAACCCAAGCCAGTGTGTTATTCCATGACTTCCCAGTTCCCCCTGTGCTGTCTCAGGTTACCACTGTGGGCTGTGATCTGGCAGTACCAAAGTGAAGTCATTTGCTCACTGAACTCCCTGCACACCCCCTTCCCTCACCTTTGCCAAAAGGATTATTGGTTAAGCTGACATTTAAAGCATCACTCAGATGTCTCTGCAATCTGAGGTGGCACAAACAAGGCACATTTCTTGGAGGTATTTGTGTGATCTCCGTGTGATCTCCTTCCCCTACAGCCAAGTAACCATCTTTAGTGTTTGTTTCCAATCAAAATGTAGGTATTTGATTTACTTTAGCAAAGTTTCTGTTCCAAAGAAGTCACTCACACCTGGGGTTATTCTTCCAAGTAAAGGCACTTCCAGCTGCTCTCAAACCCAGAACAGGATGTTAGAGAGGATGTGACATTGTTGCCCCCCTGGGACTTGTGACGACTGAGAAAGCCAATTGATGTGTGGAAAACAATATCAATATTGTTTAATAATAACCATATTTCTAAGCAAACAGGATGGCCCAGCCAGTGCAACCTAATTCTTGTTTCCTCTTTGCTTCCCAGTTTCTGAGCAAACCTCCCAGTGCTCCACAGTCCTTCCCTCCACTTCCACAAGAAGAACATCTTATTTATGACAAGCTGACTGTCATTTCAGAAGATTCCCAGAATCCCAGGGATGAGGCTGGGGATGAATCCAGTGAGGCACCAGAGCACCTTCAGGGCTCTGAACAAGGAAATTCCAACTCAGGAGTAGGAGCAGCTTCAGGAAAGGCCTGAGAGCTTCCTTGGAAAAGAAACCAAAAGGACTGCTGGGTTTGTCTCCTCATTGCTGCTTCCTTCAGACAGTGAAAATCCATGGACAAAGATGTGGGCACAGGCATTTGATAGAATGTGGGGTTTTTTTAAAGCACAAGAAACTTGACTGTAAATGAGGAACTAAAAGATACACAGTTTTAGCCACTGTTGGTTGTGGCTCCCTGAGGAGCTGGAGCAATACCTGGCACTGATTATGACATTAAAGAGCAATTTTCATACATATATTTATATTAAAAAAAACAGTTAACTCTGATGAACTATTTATTGCAAAAACATGTCAAAATCTTTGTAAGAGAAAATCATATTTTGTAAAGAAAGACCTGATCTATTTTTTCTAATGAGAAATCGTGTGTGTTTTTAAGGATGTCCCCAGTGGCATCATCTTTCTATTGAACTTTTTTCTACCTGATGCAAAACTGTGAAATTTACAGGGTGAGATGAGCTGAAGTCTGTGGAAAACTTGGCAGCTAAAGTAGGAGTTAAATTAGGTTCATTTTATTTATCAATTGATTGTATTCCTAATTAAAAAATGTCAGTCCAGGGAGCTGGGACTCCCTGTACACAATCCAGTCTCACCTATGCAGGGTTATACCCAAGGTTGTATAAAGGTTAAATTTAAAGGTTATATATAGAAAGGTTTTACCCAACACTGGGACAGAGAGAGGGACCTTTGCACTGGGCATTGACTGGGGTTTCTGTGTTATTACATCAAAAATACCGTGAAAAATTAAATTCTGTCAGCAAAAGGAACTCGCCACGAGTGAAGTTGTGTCTGAACCATAACTTGGGGTGGGAATTGCAAAATCTTGGGCTTGAGGTTTGTTAATTGATGCATAAACATTCCCTTCTTGGAACTGTTGCAGGAAGAAGACATGAGAAAGGGCCTGATGCCATGTGCCACCCAACTGCCCTCTGAGGAGGCTCAGGGGGACCCTCCCAGGGAACAGGGACAGGAGGGGAGGGAACAGGCTCAGGCTGGGCCAGGGCAGGGCCAGGGGGGACAGCAGGAGGGATTTGTGCCTGGCAAGGGTGGTCAGGCCTTGGCAGGGGCTGCCCAGGGAGGGTTGGAGTGCCCAGCCCTGGAGGTGCCCAAGGCAGGGCTGGCCGTGGCACTCAGTGCTCTGGGCTGGGGGACAAGGTGGGCATCGGGCACAGGGTGGGCTCCCTGGGCTGGGGGGGCTTTGCCAGCCTCAGGGATCCTGGGATTCTGTGGAATTTGCATGATTTTTCTGTACTTTTAATTTTCCTCCTACTCTGCTTCAGTGGGGAACATGGACTTGATTTAATTTCCTTTTCAAGGCATTCTGTGTCATTGGTGCTTTTCTCCACCTCCCACCAGAGCTGTGAGTGATGACCCTGTGCCTGAGTCAGGTACAAGCCCAGCTCCCTGTGTGATCCCTGTCCTGCCTCCCACAGCAGCAGCTTCTTCTGTATGTTCTTTTTTGCCCCTTTTAAAATTTTCTTGGCTTTCAGAAAGGCAAACCCCACATGGCACAGCCCCCCCTGCATGTGTGAGCTGGCTGGGCAGCTCTGGCAGAGACAGCAGGGGACATTTCCCTGCCTTTCCTCACTCTTCCAGCACAAGCTGCTTTCCTTTCTGCAAAGGCTGATTCCATAGGAAGGGCAGGAGTCACTGTCTCAAAGGTGGCTGGAATCAGCCAGCTGGTTCAAAGGTTCTGCTGAGGGCAGAGATAAGGCAGAGATAAGGCTGTGCCACTTCAGAGCAGGTTCATCCCTAAGCCAAACTGGGGGAGAGAAGAAGCGACAGCCCTGACTGGTCAGAGGTGTTTTGGGTTTGGATTAAAGCAGCAGACATTTCTGCAAGACAGGTTGCCCAGAGGAGCTGTGGCTGCCCAATCCCTGGAAGTGTCCAAGGCCAGGTTCTCAAAATCCTGCTTCCTCTTTCACCATATCCAGCCATGTGGGGAAAAGGAGGGTTTGTCCCAAACACTCTGTGTGTTTGACTTGTCTTTGATACGGAACGTGGGGCCTTTTAAACAAGTGGGCTGAAGTTCATGTGAGGTCATCTTTGACCTCCTGTCTGTATCATCTCCAGATGGAATTCCAAAATTAATTGCAATCAGCCTGGAAAAGAAAAGGCTCTGGGGAGACCTTGGAGACCCTTCCAGTGCCTAAAGGAGCCCCGAGAGAGCTGGAGAGGGGCTTTGGGTGAGGGATGGAGGGACAGGACAAGCTGTGCAGGGAGGTCTGGTTGTGACTGGCACTGAGGGCTGGCATGGCAAAGATCAGATGTCACCCTGTCACATGAGAGGGATTAAAGCTGACATCTACTTGTAAAGCTCTGCCTTTCCTCAGAATCGGGGAATCCCAGAATGATTTGGACTGGGAGGGACCTTAAAATTCATCTTGTTCCAGACCCCTGCCATGGGCAGGGAACCTTCCCATTAGGCCAGGTTTCTCCAAGCCCCATCCAGCCTTGCCTTGAGCACCCCCAGGGATTTAAGGGCTCCTAAAACAAGTCCAGTCTTCTCTTCAGACTGACCTGCAGTGAGTTTGATTTGCTTCAGAAGCCTTCCTGTCCCAAACCACATCCTTCCAGGAAATCATGTGTAGGTGAGATGCCTCTTTTTCAGCCACAGAGGCACAGAAGAGGCCTGGGGACAAGGTGGCCTCTGCTTGTACCCACATGGGCTGTGTGGCCCCACAGGTCCCCCAGGCACCTCTTCAGAGAAGCAATAATTTAGGGGAGAGTTAATCCTGAGCTGAGCTTGTGGAGACCACGATGAGAATGAATCAGTGAAACAGGTGAACTTTAACTGTGTCATGATTTAAGCTGCAAAGGGCAGGTGGGTGTTGCAAACTCTGTCACGGAGTGTTCTGGCAAAGTGAGGAGGAAAACAGACCAGCTGGAAAACCTGGGGGTTGTTGCAAAGTTGCTTCAGAATATATTTGCTGAATTGCACAGCAGAGCAGAGTAATTAAGGAATAGGGAAGTGGGGAAAACTGAGGGAGAGGAGTCTGGGCTTGTGGTGAGCAGAACAGATCCCAGAAAAGGCATCGAGGGCAGACAGTAAGAGAAGGAAAAGTTAAGCCCGTTCCAGTCAGGGAAGGGAGTGAGAATTTCATGGGCAAAGAGAAACCAGAGCCCAGGACCAGCCAAGGGACCAGGGACACTTGCCAGCTCCACATTTTTCATCTCTCCATACTGGTATCTTCCCTCCCCAGCAGCTCCTGGAGGTTCCAGGAAAGGCTCTCTGGCTGCCAAGTGCAAATGCAGAATGAATCCCACTGAGCAGCAGAGCCAGAAAGGCTCTCAGAGATACCCACCACAAGCTACAGAAAAGGCTTTTCAATAGGTTCTTAACCAGAAACACAGGATAAGAACTTGTGACAGCAAATTAATCCCTTTTTTCTGAGGCAGGTTGGCCACACCATTAGTGATGTGGCAAAGTGTCATTTTCTCAGATTCATCAGTCAGTGCCCCAGTGGGGCAGAGGCCCCTTCCCTGGGCACTGTGCTGCTGCCAAAGGTGCAGAGAGCTGCCCTACAGCAGGGACTGGGAACAGCCCCCAGGCCCAGGACACCATCAGCGTGCACTGCACTGCAAATGCTCCTTCCTCAGACACTGCGTTTCCTGAAGTGAATTTTGCATGGTTTGAAGCGCTTGCTGTAGGACTCTGAAGGCCTGGGATGATGATGGCATTGAAAAGACACAGGAGAAGCCACTGGGGGAGCCTTGCAGAGGAAACCCTCACCCCAGCAGCAGGACATGCACCAATAACCCCGGGGTTTCACCCCAGAGAAAGCACCACACCAGAGACTCTCTTTAATAACTTTCAGTTCTTCCATTTTCCCACCAACTCTGCCATCACATCACTCAAATCTCATCTAAATTTCTATTCCCTTCTCTCTGCTCCTATTGTTTATGTGGCAGTTTGAAACTACATTGGAAGGTTCCTCAGAGAAGGGACTTTCTTTTCCAGCCTCTGTGAGGAGCGTCATGACAACGATAATGTAAATCACACCAGGAGCTTTGCAAATGGGTTGGATTTTCAGCCCTGCTGATCTTTACCTGAAACCAGGCCCTGCAACTCCCCCAGCACAGCACAACCTGCTGATCATGATGAAGTTTCAGTGTGAAGAAGGGAAGGCTCCAGAGAGACCTGAGAGCCCCTTCCAGTGCCCAAAGGGGCTCCAGGAGAACTGGAGAGGGACTGGGGACAAGGGATGGAGGGACAGGACACAGGGAATGGCTTCCCAGTGCCAGAGGGCAGGGATGGGGGGGACATTGGGAGGGAATTGGTGGCTGGGAGGGTGGGCAGGCCCTGGCACAGGTTGGGCAGAGAAGCTGTGGCTGCCCCTGGATCCCTGGGAGTGTCCCAGGCCAGGCTGGACGGGGCTTGGAGCAGCCTGGGCTGGTGGGAGGTGTCCCTGCCCGTGGCAGGGGGTGGGAATGGGGGGGCTTTTTGAGGTCCCTTCCATTCCAGATCATTCTGGGATTCTGTGGCTCTAAACACCATCTGTGAAGATGAAAACTGTAGATGTATCACAACTTGGCATTTTGAAGGTACCAGAAAGGACTGCATGAGTAAAAACAGAGACTGATGACAGGTTTTCCACATCCTTTCACCCTGGCTGATGCAAATTATGGCACCTCTGTCCTTTAAAACCCAATCTCAGAATCACCAAGGCTGGAAGAGACCCTCAAGGCCACCCAGTCCCACCCCAGCACCTCCAGAATCCCCCCTAATCCATGTCCCTCAGATGCCTCTGGAGCACTTCCACAGACAGTGGCTCCACCACCTCCCTGGGACACTCATTCCATGGCCTGAGCAGCAAATTAATCCTTCCTGCTCTTCAGCACAAGCAAGGCCACGTGGAGAGCTGGATCCAGTGCTGGGAACAGTCAGGGGCAGGGCAAGAACCACACTCTGGGGAGGAAGGTGGTGGGAAGGGAAGTCTGAGGGCAGCAGAATGTGAAGGGCTCCAAAGATGGGAAAGGCTCCTGAAACCAGGAAACTCATCACCTGTGCTTTGTGTGCAGGAGGGGGGTGGGAGCACTCACAGGATTGCAGCAAAGCAGAGATGAGGGAAAGGTTCCCAATGATGGAAGCAGGGAGGATAAGGGAGACACTGCCTGAGAAGGGGGGTACAAAAACAGAGTCCACTGGGAGGGGTGGATACAAGGGATCCCTCCTGGGCCTGCACAGGGACTCCCTGAGGCCCTTCCTTCCTGAACCTGTGTTTTTGCACTTTTCAAACAAGATGAAATGCTGGGTTTGTCCCTTTTATCCTCTTCCAAAGTTGGCAGGAGAAGAAACCACCAAATGAAGACTCCTTTGTCTGTCAGCCAATGGAAATAAACACAGGGGAGCCCACATGGCTCAGTTTCCTCCATCCCAGGAGAGTTTTGGCATTGATATCCATGGGCACAGGAGCACACACCCCCTCCTGCCTCTGTGCTGCAGGTGGGGCTGCTCCTCTCAGGGGCTGGGCCAACACCAGCTTCTGTTTCTTTCTTCTGTAACATCGGTGAGGAAATTGTATTCAAACCTACCAGAAGATAAACTGTAAATATTCGGGTATATTTAGTAAATATTTCTACCAGTAACAAACTGGTAAGTCAGTTGCAGTTCACCATCTGGACCCAAAAGGTTACCCTGAGGCGTGTTACATAAATAACTTGCCTTTAAAATGTTTCCCTCTCAGCTGTATGAGCAGGAGTAACAAATTCTCCTGGAATAAATCTGGCTCAGGGTCAGAAGTGCCCTGCGACCCTCTGTCCTTCCCTCAGCATCCTGTTATAGCCATGAATTGTCTTCTACAGGCTCACCCCTAACAGGCCATGTAGTGATGGAGCATCTCAAGGACAGGCTGAGGGAGCTGGGGCTGTTCAGCCCCCAGAGGGCACACCGAGGGCACCTCCCCGTGTCCCTCCGAGCCTGCAGGGAGGGGGCAGAGCCCGGCCCAGGCTCTGCTCGGGGGGCACAGCCATGGCACGGGAGGGACGGGCAGGAACTGATGCCCAGCAAGTGCCACCTGCCCAGGAGGGAGAACTTCTTTGCTGGGCACTGAGCCAGCCCTGAGCAGAGCCCAGAGAGGGGGGGAGTCTCCTCCCTGGGGTTATTCCAGAACCCTCTGCACACAGCCCTGGGCCCTGGGAATGCCCTGCTGGGGCAGGGAGTGGCACCAGATGGGACACTGGAACATTTCAGCCTCAGCCATCCTGGGATTCTGAGAGCCTAAAATCACTGCTGTGCCCAGAGTATGGGGAGGACCTCACAGCAAAAGAGGCAGCAGCAGTCAGGAACATTTTTCTCCACAAGCAAGGCTGGAAGACCTGTCTTGTCCTCCAGCAGCAAAAGCTGTCATGTGTCTCACCCAGAACATCAGGGGCACAGAGCTTTGACACCAGTTTCAAATCCTCCTCTCTGAGGACCCTGCTCTGACCCCTGAGGAGTTTGTTGCCTTGAGGGGGTGGGAAGTGAAAGGTGAAGCCCTGACTTTACCTTCCAACTCCTGCAGCTGGGCATGAAAAACATGAAACAAAAAAAGGAGAAGATGAGCTCTTTAGTCTTATGATCAAACTCCTGGCTGCCAAAAGGGAGCTGGGTCCAACCCCCACTTTGGGGGCTGTCACATTCCTGTGGCATCCAATCAAACACTCGAGGAACAGACTGCAGGAGAACACAACTTACCCCGACACAGACAATCAGAGAATCCCAGACTGGTTTGGGCTGGGAGGGACCCCAAAGCCCCCCCATTCCCACCCCCTGCCATGGGCAGGGACACCTCCCACCAGCCCAGGCTGCTCCAAGCCCCGTCCAGCCTGGCCTGGGACACTCCCAGGGATCCAGGGGCAGCCACAGCTTCTCTGCCCAACCTGTGCCAGGGCCTGCCCACCCTCCCAGCCACCAATTCCTTCCCAATATCCCATCCAGCCCTGCCCTCTGGCAGTGGGAAGCCATTCCCTGTGCCCTGTCCCTCCATGCCTTGTCCCCAGTCCCTCCCCAGCTCTCCTGGAGCCCCTTTGGGCACTGGAAGGGGCTCTCAGGTCTCCCTGGAGCCTTCCCTTCTCCAGGTGATCCCCCCCAGCTCTCCCAGCCCGGCTCCAGCCCCGGAGCACCCCCGTGACCGCTGGGTTTGTGCCAGGGGCTGTTCCGTGCGGGGACAGGAGTCGGACTGGATGATCCTCGTGTGGCCCTTGAACTCGGGATATTGGGCGACTCTGTAACCCTTCCCTTNGGTGCCGCCCGGGCCTTCCGGCAGCGGGGCGGGGGATGGCGGAGCGGGGAGAGGGATGGATGGAGGAGCCGGGAGAGGGATGGATGGCGGAGCGGAGGGGCCGAGCGCCGGGCCCGGGCGGGCTGCGGGCGGTGCTGGCCCTGTCCGTGCTGGTCCTGTCGGCGCTGCCGCCCTGCGCAGGTGGGTGCGGGGCCGCTCCGAGCGCCCCGGTACGGTACGGACCGGGATGGCTCGGGGTGGGTCGGGATGGCTCGGGGTGGGTCAGTGTGACTCGGGATGGGTCTGAATGGGTCGGTGTGCCTCGGGACGGGTCGGGATGGCTCGGTGCAGCCCGGTATGGCTCGGCTCGGTATAGCTCGGCACGGGGCTCCGTATAGCTCGGCTCGGTACAGCCCGGTATGTCTCAGTATGGCTCGGTACGGCTCTGCTCGGGGCCGCTGCGCTGCCCCCTGTCCCTGGCCATATCGGGTCCCGCGGGGGTCCCGGGAGGGGGGCGCGACCCCCGAGCTCTGCCGGGGTGGGAGGTGAGAGCGCGGCTCGGGAATGCCGCGTTTCCAGGGTTTTCATGGAACCCCAAACTGGTTTGGGTTGGGAGGGACCCCAAAGCCCCCCCATCCCACCCCCTGCCATGGGCAGGGACACCTCCCACCAGCCCAGGCTGCTCCAAGCCCCGTCCAGCCTGGCCTGGGACACTCCCAGGGATCCAGGGGCAGCCACAGCTTCTCTGCCCAGCCTGTGCCAGGGCCTGCCCACCCTCATAGCCAGGAATCCCTTCCCAATATCCCATCCAGCCCTGCCCTGTCCCCCCAGGCCCTTGTGAACAGCCTCTCTCCTCCTCAGGTCACATCTGTCTGTCCCCTCCCGCTGCCGGTGAATTGTGTGTGAAGTCGGTGACTTGTGTGTGTGAAATGTGGGGCCAAAAGGCTTCGAATCGCCTTGTTTTGTTTGAAAGTCACTGCTTGGCAGAGCCTAAATGAGGAAATGAGAGGTGGAATGGCAGGAGGGGGTTATCTCACTGGACAGTCACTTGTGCCTCATCTTTGTTCGATAAGCAGCAAGAAACAGCTATTGCACAAACCCTTTTGTTCAAAGGGGGGCATTACAAAGTTCAGAGCTTAGGAAAGGGAAGGAAAGGGACTTTTTGTATGGGCAGTGAGGGACAGGACACAGGGAATGGCTTCCCAGTGCCAGAGGGCAGGGATGGATGGGATATTGGGAGGGAATTGCTGGCTGGGAGGGTGGGCAGGCCCTGGCACAGGCTGGGCAGAGAAGCTGTGGCTGCCCCTGGATCCCTGGCAGTGTCCCAGGCCAGGCTGGACGGGGCTTGGAGCAGCCTGGGCTGGTGGGAGGTGTCCCTGCCCATGGCAGGGGGGGGGAATGGGGGGGCTTTGGGGTCCTTCCAACCCAAACCAGTGTCATGAAATGCACCAGCACAACCAGTTATTCGAATGATGGCAATTAGAAGAAGTTGTTCCTCTGCAGGGACCTCCTGCCCTCTGCCTTGCCCAAACCCAGCAGTTCCCTCTGCTGCTCGGGGATAAAGCCCTGGCATTCCGTGGCTTTCCAGAGCCTTTCCCGAGGCCACATGTAATGGGCCTCCTCTTCCTTCTGCCTCTAAGTGCTGAGTTAACGTTTCCACTGTTTCCTCCGCCCCTCGATGCTGTGATGCTGTGAGTGCTGAGCATCATGTGCTGCTTCCTGGGCTTTCCCCTTCGCCATCTCCCCACCCAGGGGTTTTCTCTGTTGCCAAGGGCTTGCTTTCTGCTGTTGTTTAATACATTTTGCTATAGAATCATTATTATTATTTTCAACCGTGTTTGTTGACAACATTGCTTGAAAGATTATGGAATAAGTCGTGCTGTTTGTTTCTTAGAACAGCTGTGTGCTTATTTCAGTCTATTAAAATTTGGCAGGGGAAGGAAATAGGCAGTTGTGTAAAAGCATTTCTGGTCTTTAATCTCTTCTTTCCACAAAAGTCTGATCCCCTCCCTCAGCACCAAAGTGTCATCTTGCTTTTTGGTGGATAAACAGAAATTGTTTTTAAATATCTGGCTTTTAATCATTAATAAAATAAATCAGGAAGAATTCTTGATTTTAAGCATTACTTTGTGTATCCAGTTACCATCTAAATTATGAAATTTCTTGTTAATATAAGAAACAAATTCATTCCTGGATAGCTATTCATTGGGATTTATGAAATACATTTAGGGAAGCAAGCACTGGAAATTGGGAAATATGTGAAAGGGTGGATGGTTGCATCACTTACTCATGTTTTTAGTATTGAGAACAAATGTGATGACAAATCAACCTGAGTTTCTGCTAGTCTAAAATAAAAGGACTTCCAATTCCCTGTATTCTGGTTAACTGTTACTTTTGAATCTGAACTGCATACTGGAGAAAATATTGGGTGTTAAGCTGCTCCAGTGTGGTTTTCCAGAGGGAAGGATGTGCCGGGTGGGATCAGCCCCTGCTCAGTGGGACAGGAGGGTGGGAACAGGATAAATCCACATGTGCCTGGGCATGAGGAGCTCGGCTGGTTTGAGAAGCAGGAGCAGGAGTGAGAAATACCCTGACAAACAGGGCCTGTTCTGCAGGGAACAAGAGCAGTGGCTCTGAGCAAGAGTGGGCAGTCCTGGGAAAACCTTCTACGTGGGAATTCCAAGGCTTTATTTCGTGGCACCCTCGGGGGTTTTTAGAAGTGTTTTACCCACAGGTGTCAGGGCCCAGCAGTGCTAATTAGAAGGGAAAGATTAGGCTGTGTCTCTCACAAATTGATTAATCTCAGCTGGAATACTGTGGTTTCCTGAAGGGTGTTACTTCCAGCCATGTGGAGAGAATAGAAAAGATAACAAGAAAATTCCTTTGGGAAGTTGGAAATCTGTCTCAGAGGGAAAACTTAAAGGGATTGTTGCTGCCATTCAGTTCTCTGTTCGTTGTGAGTTGTGTTTAATACAGTTCTCTAACATGTCTGACATAAAAAATAGTGTGCTTTAATAACAGGCAGAGAGGATGGGGGGAACTGGATGAGCTTTAAGGTCCCTTCCCACCCAAACCAGCCTGGGATTCCATGAAGTCTATAAGGAATTTATATAATGACATTGAATGTTCTATTTTACTCCCTTCATTCCATATCAACTTCTAACTTTTTTCCCCCTTTGTGACTCCTGCAAGTGCCCAGTTTAATTGAACACAGGACTCAACAGCCCAGTGAAAATTCCCTGGAAACTGTGGGGTCTTCCCTGAGCAACTGATAAAAGTTACTTTTAACCCTGCAGTGGATTTTAAGTTCTGTTTATTCGAGTTCTGCCACTGCAAGCAGCTCTTCCTGCCTGGTTTCAGCTGCTTTAAGGAGGATTAAAACAGGATAAATGTCTCAGTGGAGCCCAACCTTGTTCAAACTTGCACGAGGAAGATCTTGGAGAACTTCCATCCATCCGAGACTTGTGACCATCATATTTTGGGCCTTTAACCAAAGCAGTTCTGGACTGAATCCCTTCTGATTTGGTTAAAATGGCTTTAAACTGCAGAGGGCAGGGCTGGATGGGATATTGGGAAGGAATTGGTGGCTGGGAGGGTGGGCAGGCCCTGGCACAGGTTGGGCAGAGAAGCTGTGGCTGCCCCTGGATCCCTGGGAGTGTCCCAGGCCAGGCTGGACGGGGCTTGGAGCAGCCTGGGCTGGTGGGAGGTGTCCCTGCCCATGGCAGGGGGTGGGAATGGGTGATCCTTAAAATCCCTCCCAACCCAACCCATTCCATGATTTTAATTCACTGGGCATGCTCGTACTCCAAGACTGGAATACTGACTCCCCTTCCAAATGTCATGCTGTTATGAAAATGCTGGATCTTGGCAATGTTTGTGTCCAGAGGGAGGAAATGCCCATTTCCTGTGCTATTCACCAGCTTTAGAAAGCACTGACTCAGAGTAAAACATACAACATCTTACAACATGTCAGGGGGTGGATCTGGAGGGAACACAAATCCTGACACACTTTGCTTCCATTTTCCCAGACTTCCTTTTTCCTCTCTGATACAAATTATTGCAAGGCTTCATTCTGTGTTTAAGTTAAGGATTTGGAAGCGTGGGAAAGATACTCTGAGTATTTGACTTTCTACCCCAGGCAAACAAAAATAAGTGTCTTAAAATGCAGTTGTGTTTTTATCAGCGCTGGAGCTCTGTAGGTGCCCTTGTTGTCAGAAGCTTTTTGGCTGAACTGTTGCATCTGTTGGATAAACATGTGCAAAAAAACCCAAAAACCTGTTATTTCCTTTGCTTTTTTATTTTCTCATCAAATGTGGCTTGGCATTCTCTGGGTTTATCTTAGTCAGAAGAGTAACAAATTCAGGCCTTGTGGCAATAAATCTTGCAGTGGGATCCACAAGGGTCTAGTGAATTATTTTGCTTTCAAGTTTTTGTGCTTTCAGGACTTACTTCCAAAAATCGATAATCTGTGATACCACTTTCTTCTCCAAAAGGACTTTGCAGACCTCAGTTTGGTAATTGGCTTTTCCACCTTTCCTTTTTATAAAGAGAACTGGTCACATTTTGTCCATTCTAAAGGCAACTGGAACATGAAATAGTTTTTGCAGTGAACCAGAAATGAAATTCAGGAGGAGCCATTGGGTGTCCAAACAGGCTTTGGTGCCCCAGTGAAGGAGGATTTGCCTGTTCTGATTTCTTCCTGCCGTAATCAAATACCAGACTGATATCAAAAAGCAGCTCCAGGGTTTTCAGGCTCGTTTGTGGCAGTTGTAGCCACTGGGAGGTGATTGAGAACGTCCCACAGGACAGGGAAGGGGGAAGTCGAATCCAGGGGGTGTGTTTTGGTTTTGTCGTTGTTGTGTTTTTGGTTTTGTTGCACTTTATTTTTGTTGCCTTTTTAAAAAATTACTTTGTTGATCCTGTTTTTTCTCTGCCCTGTTAGAAATCCCCAGTGCATTTGAAGTCAGAGGACAGAGGTCTGAGCTGCCCATGCCCTGGGTGGACACGAGGCAGAAGGGCTTAGGAGTTTAAATCCTTGAACTGGGCTGGTTTTTTGGGGGGCTTTGGCATCCTTTTAGTGGCTTGTGAGGATTCCTCAACTCTCACATATTCCCTGTGCCTTCACCCTTTCCCTCCAGACTAGAAAACATCCCAGGCCACACTTTGAGCCCAGATCATGCCTTGGGCAGTGGTGGGAAATAATTCAAAATACGCCTTGAATAGCCAGGGAAATGTCCATTTTCTGCAGTCTCAGAGCAATTCCTTCTCCCACAGGGCAGTTCCTCCCCTGTCCTTTGATACCTGAATGACATAGCAATATAATAATACTTAATAATATAATACTGTTATTGCTGGGGGTCTGCAGGGCTGGGCAGTGACATTTTGCACACCCCTTAATGCCATTTCCCCCTGTGTTTGTGTTCTGAGCCAGGCCAGGAGCCCCTGCAGAGCCCCCAGCACATCCAGGTCCACGTTGTGAACACCAACTTCAGGCTGAGCTGGAGCCACCCCGGGCAGGAGCCCCCAGTGACCTTCTGGGCAGAGTACAAGGGGTGAGTGGGGCCAGGCTGGGTACCAGAGCATCCCAGTCACTGCTGTGCTGCTGGCACGGCCACGCAGAGACCCTCTGAGAGGCAGGGACTGCAGGGCAGCAAGGCTGAGTCTTGGAATCAAGTGGGATCCGAGTCCTGCCCTTACCTGGCCTGATCTGTGTGTGAAATGAGATTGGCCTGTGGTAGGTACAGTGATAAACACACAGCACGCCTGCTAATGGTGCCGAGCCCCAGACTGGTTCTTTGAGCAGATTAACTGGAACTCTTAGAAATGTCGTTTATGTAATTTGGTTTTTAATGTAACTTATTCTGTGTTTGGTTTTCCTTTAATTGTGGCCACACAGAGAATTAGAGGGAATTTTCAGTGTAGCTTTTGACTAATTCGTTCATTAATCCACATTTTTCATCTACAAGATTTAATCCCCAGATGAAACAATTCAGGTTTTGTTCTTAAATGACTGCTTGGTTCTTTTCAGTTGTTTCACATCCCAATATTTTTGCTTGCATTAGCACATACATTTGGTATTTTTTTGGCACTTTCCTGCAACGTAAATATTGAAAAACGTTTCTAAGATAAAATTACTCAAATTCTGAGCAACCTGCTCTGTGGGAGGTGTCCCTGCCCATGGCAGGGGCTTGGAAAGGGATGATCTTTAAGGTCCCTCCCAAGCCAAACCATTCCAGGATTCCGTGATTTTTGGATGTTAAAAAACCAGCTTTTCAATGTGTAAAAGAGAAACTGCTGCTTTGAGGACAGTTTTATTTGAAAAAATAGAAAGACAAGGAAAGAACTGATGATAAACAATGACTAGTTTAAGTCTGTGCCCTTTTTTAGGTCAGGACATTTTTAGTCTCTATGAAATCTTTCTTGACTAAGGTGTGGATGTCTGTTAATTCAAGACAAAACCAGTGTATTTGAAGCTGATTATTGAACTCCAATTTTCACCTTTGTGGTTCTGTTTTCTCCTAACCTGCATTCCTGGCTCATGTTAAAATTGGGGGAGGGGGAGGAGTTTGCTGCTTTTGTGCTCTTTCAAGCAATTCCATCAAGACTTTTAAATTTCTTCCAATGAATTACAAAATCTTTGCCAGCCTTGAATAATATTACAGAATTTTATCCTTAGTAGTTTTATAATTCTGATACAATTCTGTGATTTGGAAGTTCTTTGATGGTGTTTTCTGACCCGTGGTCCACAAAGCAAACTACTGTCAGACTTTGCAGGCTGATTGTTGTCCCTTGGTAATCAGGTTAATAAATGAAGAGTTAAAATGAAATAACGAGATGGCAGTGGGAATTCCAGGGGAATTCCTAGGGAGGTAACACTGATTGTTGGGGGTGGAACGGCAGGAAATGGGGTGATGTTGATTAGAAGAAGAGGAAAGATGAGGGGTGAGGCAGAGGAGAAGGAGCTTTAAGGGTGGGTTGGTGTTGATGTGGGGGTGTTGTCTCTCCTGCAGCCCGGACAGCCGCGGAGCAGAGTGGGAGGCGCTGCCGGGGTGTCTCAATGTCTCTGGCACCGAGTGCGACTTCTCCTCGGCCATCAGGGAGTATTATGACACCCACTACCTGCGTGTGAGGGCTCAGAGGGCGGGCCAGGTGTCCCCTTGGTCCAGCACCCTGGAACTGGTGCCAGAGCACGAAGGTACGAGCTCTGCGTTGGCTGTGAAACCTGTGGTTAAACGTCCCTCACCCAGCGGGATGGGGGGGATCCTGCCCCTGTGCCCCCCCAGGG
>VXBX01003770.1:183771-264735 GCA_013400415.1 Scytalopus superciliaris | reverse complement strand
CTCACAGTGACCTCACACGGCCCCAGCCCGGGCTACAGCATCCCCGCCGGCAGGCACCGGGGGCCGGCACCCTGCCCGCCCGCCTGGGCGCCTCTGTCCCGCAGGAGTCCCGCGTGATGTGCTGCATTGAGTGTATCTCAGCAGAGGTATTAATTAAGCGGCTCTGCGCCGGTTCTTAACAGCCGACAACACTGTCGGGGAGACGGGGTGAAAGGTACAACATAGCCATGTTGCTTAATCCAAAGCGAATATAAGGCTTTAAATGCCATTTCCTTGAAGGGCAGCTACCATGGGGTGATGCTAAGGGCTGCCATGGAATAGCTGGTCTTTCGTGAGCATTCGTGCTGACCGTACCTTAGTGTGGGCACGTAAGTCCTAGCACGAAGGATGCGTGCCCTCCGGCAAAAAAGATTCTGGCAAGCCACAAGAGCTGCCAGACCTCTAACAGCAACAGCACTGCAACAAATACATGGCAGAGAGGCTCTGCTAATGTGATGCAATGGTCATGAGGTGAGGACAACAGTATCTTTAAAAAGAGTAAAATTAACACTGGATCATTGACAGCCGAAAATGTCCAAGGGATGTGTGGCTGCAGAAGGCTTCTGAAGGACCAAAACTGGTATACATATGAAATCACAGTTATTTTGGTCATCAGACTGTGTGGCTAGCATAACAAAATACATGATAAGTGTTTCTAGAGAAGCTATACCCATAATCTGCAACTTTACACTGCTCAAGGACATAATGAAAGAGTGTTATTAAACACCTCTGAGATTTTATCATTACTTCCAGCAGGAGGAAACCTGTTCTTCTGGCAGATTGGAAACTGCAAGAGCAGCCGTGACCTATAAGGCCTCTAGAGCAAGTAATGTATGAGTATTTAATACAGAGGTTCTGCAGATGAACTCCACAGTTAGGACAGCTTAAGCATTTCCACTATAATTTCCTGGTTTCAGTTACTACTGACTTCAAGAGATTTTTACCTCTCAAGCCGACTGAAAATATTTTTTTCCTAAGAATGATAATATAGTTAAATACATTTTTTCATGTTGTTCCTTCATATTTCATTCAAACCTCTTAAATATCCCTTCCTCCAATTATTTAAACTGAGAGATGTTTCTTGAAACACACTCTGATTATGAGGAAAAGTCCTGAGTTTGGATAGCTTTGAAAAATGAAAATGCACTTAGAAAAATAGAATTGCACTTTATCCTACTTACAGAACAAGTCAGTTCCAGCACAACTATCTGTGAATATATTTCATATGGCTGTAAAGCTCAGTTCACATGGGCTTACAGGACCAAGGTTTAGGTAATAGAACCGTCAGGATACCTCCCATAATGCTTTGAAGATGAGTAATAGATTAGATGCCTGTTTTATTTCCTGCATGTAAGGCAAGGACATTATAGAGAAAAGAGAGAAAAAAACCTATAAATAGTCAACTATAACATCAGTGCCTGAAACATTTTGTACAGTTTTCAGCACATTATGACATAATGAAAGTCGTTCCAAGAATGTGGAACTGATGATACCTGGTTTCTTACAGTTTTGGAGCTCCTTGGTGTTTAGCAAGATGAAAACTCCATCTGAAGCTTCTCCATGCTAGGGCAGTAATATTTCTCTAACATGTGTATTTGTTGATGTCTGAGTGAAATGTGAGCTGCAGTTTGTCAGATGCCAAAGAATATTATCAGCTCTCTTATTTGCCCATGCATCCTGTTGTAATGAAGTAGCTAGGAGCATGTATGATACTATTTGTCCTCTGTTAAAATGTTGACATTTTCCAGATAGTTCAAAAGACATTATGCAGTAACAGAGATACACACACCACACCTGGCTACCTTAGATTATTTGCTTAGGAAGCAAAGCTAAAAGTAGTGAAGGTACTAGATTCTTCTAGAAACTTTCTGAACAGGGTAATAAAGGCTGAATGTAGTTGGAAGCATAGCTTCATGTTTACTTATTCATCAAGGACAAATACTCATATGTGCAGTACGCAGAATGTTGTATGTACATACGTGCAAAATACATATTTAAATATAGTTATAAAATATCCACAGAATGTAAAGACAGCACAGGCACAAAAGCACCTGAACAATCTAATTCCTGATGGACACAGCTTTGACATCCTCTACATTACCTGCCTGCACCAATCAATTGCAGTAGATGTGCCTCTCCCTTTCAACTCAAAACACACAGGGTTACTCTACCCATGGGAAATAGTCAGGAATGTTTTTAAAATTGGATTGGTGTTGTTTTTTGAAAGGAATACATTTTTGCTTATGTGAGGTTTTAATCAGTAGTTATGGTTAATTGCATTGAATAATTAAAAACATCTGATCAGTTTTAAGTGGAAATATCTGTAATTTCTATCATAACAGGACACAATGTAAAAGTCACAAGCTTGTTTCTTAGATGAACTAGTGGTAAAACTAAAAGAATAAACATCCTCCATGGGTGATACTTGCAGGTGGCATTCAGTGGAATTGTGTATTTTGTGGGGGTGCAGAAGAACAGGGATCCTTGCTCCAGGACTGCCAGTTCCAAAGGTCAGGATGCCAGTCAACCCCATAGCAATTGACTTTGTGTTCCTCACTGTTATTTGCTCATTTTCAAACAACATTACATCTGATTATGGCCACTATTTTCCACAAGTCTGAAGATTTTTATCACCAACGGACAGCTGTGCTTGCCACAGAAAAATGCAGACAAAACCAGTTCCTATTTCTGCCAAAATAATCCCATACTGATTGGGGAATTTAAAGGTTTTAACACAGCCTGTGTAAATTAACACAAGGTCTTAGCAGGAAAGTTGTCATTCTTTGCAGCTTTAACTTATGTTTCGTTAGCTATCTAGTTCTCTTATGGCATGCATGTAGTCTGTCTACCTCTTCTTCACTCGATCTAGAAGCAGTCATTCAAATTTTTGGTCCAGTTCTCCCACATTATGTGACTTGCTGTTTCCTGTAGACCTTTTGTTGTCCTGTTCTTGTTATACACTTTTTAAAATCCCATTTGAAATCTGCCCATCTCCATGCACATTTGTAATTGCCACTACAATAGATACTTTACTGAGTGCATTTTGCCTTTGGATGGCAAGAGTTCTTCCTCCAGCAAGCCTAGTTTATCAAGGCAGCAGCACTGTGAGGATCCATGATACGTCCTTAACAATTTGTGCCGAAAAATAGGTGTAATTACTTGATATAATGCAGGGCAGTACAGCAGCATCAGTGTGATTGTGCTTCTGAGGTACCCCAGCAGATTCTGAAGTGAACATTACTTGACACTACTATAAGAATTTTAGCACTTTAATTCCATAAATTTTAATCACCTAAATTAGATGTTAAAAGAAGATGCATAGATAAGTTTGTATGCACACGCTCAAAGTAATAATCTATGTAAAACAAACAGTGTTTGCTTTGTGTAATAATAAGTATTGTGAACATTCAGTATTTAATAACATGAAGGGACATCCAAGGTGTTTGTTTTCATCTAGCAGAATATACTACCACACTATTTCTTCTTCTTGGAAGCGCAGAACAAGATAATGCCAAGAGGAATTAAATGGGGCAGATACTATCCTTTCTTGCTGGCACTGTTCTTTCTTACAGCATGTCAGACTTTTCAGCCAGATATCAATCTTGCAAACATGTTATTCCTAAGGGTGTAAATAGTACTAGAGACATAGCTTCTCCTATCACATGTCATAAATCAACACCACTGTGGTCAATGAAATGGAATCAATGCAAAATCTATGCCAGTTTAGGTCCCAACTGTGACTTGGAAAGAAGAATAAAATTAGTAGACCCAGTTCCACATTGAATTTTATTGCAAATTAGCAGTTTAAGTGAAGGTAATTATACCTATCATCATGTAGTTATGTGCTTGTCATGATCACCCTGGAGTTCAATAATATATTCAAATTTTCTTCAGTTGGTGTTTATCCTGAACCCATAAAATACAGCATAAGTGTTAATTGCATGCCTGTCATTAGGTGTATGTTCTGTACTCTATATGTATGTAAGAATTTACAGAGGGATATAGTGTTATAATAAAATTTAGACAGTGAAGTTTTTCTTCTTTTATGAAAACTTCTGTTCTGCAGCTTCTGAGCTCATGTCTAAGTCTGGAATCTGGCTGTGCCAAAGTCTGAAAATCTACACTTCTCACCCAAGAGCAAGAAACCATCAGTCTGAAGCATCCTTCCTGGCAAAGCTCAAAGCTTTTCATTTCTCTTTTCATTATTGTGTGTGGGATTAATAACATTAACAAGGAGGTATGGATCTTGTGGCTTATATTTTTGGGGGAAGTAGTTTGCTTGTGCTTTCATGTTCTTGTCTCTTTTGAGGTTTTATTGCTCTTTTAATCTTTTCCTAGTGTCCTGTCTGATAATTCACTGGAAGCTGGGGGGAGACACAAAAGAAGAAATAGTTTTTTGAAGCCTTCCCCCCTCCCCCACCGCCCTTTGGTCATTTTGGGGGTGTTAATATATTATGTTTCTAAGTAATGCTGGTTGAAATTAAAAGAGCACATGAAATAGCATTCTCCAAATCGTATTTCTTGTTTTTCTCAGTCTTGTAAGAGGTTATGCCATTATGTAACTATGTACATCTACTATATGACTATAGTGTATATAAGGATATATCCACCTCTCTCATTTTCAGTGAGTTTGATGCTTTCTTCAGCTTGTGTTGCTGGAACTGACATTCCATCCAGTGATTAGCCAATGAAAAGGAAGCAATAGAAAAGTAATTCTAATTTTTGTTGATAATTTATGTTAACCATAAAATCAATGCTGTTGCAAATAGAGATAACAAGTTTTTCAATGCTTTTCAAAATCTTTTCAAGTAAGTGTCTACATATTCTGTTTTATTCTGAATGAGTTAATATCTGAGGACCTAATTAACTCCCTGGAACAAAGATGAGGAAATCCACCCTTCTTACTGATATCCAGCAGTCTGCTGTATAGTTTTCCAGTAAACTTATAAAATCAGCAGAACTTCATCCCCTGTCCCTATGATGACAATCTTTGCTGTGAAGTTCCATTGTGTGATATTTAACAACTCCGTTTCTAAAGCAACAGGCAGTTTTCTGGGAGAAATTTTAGTAGCCACAGCACTACTCTGAAACTTGAAAAATGCAAATAATTGTTAAGAGATTTGTCTACCTCAAAGGAACCTTGTTTGAGAAGGCAGTGTTTTCACACTTTCATTTTCAAAAAAATGGAATTTCAGTGATACAGCAGACTTGCATTTTGTTATCTAGAGATGAAGAAGAGTTTTTTCCTTGGCTACTGAGACAACCAGTTGTAGATGAGAGGAATGAAGGTTGACAGCAGAAATACTGGGAACAACATGAAATTTCTTCTAGGATGCATTACAGGTATTAATCAGATACTAGTTACCAAAGGTCAAAGTTTTTGGCAGGGTCTAGAGAAGTAACTAATTCTTTTCTCTTCAGAGACAATGAAAAGAATATTCTTCCATGGGGAAATATTTACATTACTTAAAATGCTCACAAATCAGTGATAAAAGAATTTGATAATCCATGCATAACTCAGATGGACTGACCATTGTCCGCTTCAATGTCCTTTTTGCTAGCATTTGAAATGTATTTTTCTCATAAATAATATGGGAGGTGATGATGTAGTAGCCTGAAGAAGCTGCCAGAATCAAAGGAGAAAAAGAGGAAAATTCAGAGAAAAAGAAGGAGGAAAGTTTTAAGGTCTTGCAATTAAAAATATTAAACCTGTGAACCACCGTATCATTAGATTAATATCTTAGTTTTCACTTTTCATCTGCCATTTTTAGTACGCTTTTTCAAGTATATCATAACATAAAGCCCAAGATTTCAATATTCACACAAAACACCACCAAGCACTTAAAACTTCAAACTTGGATCCATATGTAGTCATAATGAAAATGTCTTACTTGAATTGTGATTATGACAACACAAGTACAGGATTACAACTGTTACTAGGCAAACTGTTCACTGTGAACAAGTGATACAGAATATCCTGCGTTGGAAGGGACCCACAAGGATCATCGAAGTCCAACTCCTGGCCCTGTACAGGACAACCCCAAGAATCCCATCATGTCCCTAAGAACATTGTCCAAACACTCCTGTCAGGCTTGGTGCTGTGACCACTTCCCCGGGAAGCCTGTCCCAGTGCCCAACCACCCTCTGGGTGACAAACCTAATTTAGCTTTTTTTCAGTCAAAAGTCATGTGCAAAGTAGTTTACCAGTATATATTTTATTCATGATTGTTAACAAAAAAATCAGGCCATATTTTGAGAGTTACACACTTGCAGTTTACCTTACAATACTTCTCACAGCTTTTGTGATGCGTGTGGTGTGGTGTCGTGTAAGTGACAGAGTGTTGTTTCTGCCCCTGCGCTGTGACAGAGTCAGAAGGACGGGCATTAAATACCGTAAATAAGCAAAAATAACCTTGTGTGTGTGCCAGGGCAGATAACTGAGGAAAAAAATAGATGTTCCCTACATACTCATAGGAGAAAGCTGTAACTAGGCTACTTTTTTTCACCGTTATTTCACAGGCCAGCATAAACACAGGCACAGAGATTTCACATTTAATTATTAATTTCTTTAATATAGAATGATTACACAGGTTAAAGGATTTGTTTTTCTTTATAATTATGATGAGTTTATTCCAGACTTCCTTTAAGTCATTCTAATGTCCTCTGCATGAGCTATTCTGCCTGGAAAGGCATGCATGAGCTATAATTTCCTTTTGACATTAAAAGCCACAAATCTAAACACCACTGCAGTATTGCAGAGGAAAAAATGTTTGGCTCTTAACTCAAGATTAGTCTCTGTAGCCATTAAGAAGTGAAAGCTCCATGGAGGTAACAGAACCAAAACCACTGAGATTACATTCCAGTCACAACAAGCACTTAAATGTTGTAGATATGGTATCTGGGAAATGATATATTGTAAATATCCAACATTCAATTGTCCATTTCACTAATATAATTTTAAGAAAATATTCATTAACTCAATTGTAAACCAGAAACAAATAGATTCCTTTATTGAAAAACAATAGTTATTATAAAGGAGTAGCAGAACTTCTTAATTGGAGCCTTGTATCACACACTAGGAATAAATAAAGACATTAACAGTACTTACAGTGTTCTTGGTACAGCACCAAATTTACATTTACTATGGTTCAGTTACTTCTATAATTAAAAATAAAACTGTTTTCTGAAGCTCTATGAGGAAACGTGTTACATAAATATTTTGTTTAGGTACTTACTGTCTCATCCCATAGCAATAATAAACCTCCTCACCTCTACTAACTGAAACTGTATCTTTCTGTGATTGCTTACTGAAGCAAATAAGGAGAAATGCTGAAATGCATCTAAATCGAAATCTATAGAGCATATATGCTGAATTCTGAAAAGGAAGGATTTGGGGGGTTGTGTTGTTATTTTAAAGGCACATACATTTTACTGTGCTAAACTGGACCTAAAATCTGTGAAGTCCAGTTTCTAGTAAGCAAAGAACTGATGCAAACAGAAACTATCTAGTTCTCCCCTCCTTTGTAGTCATAAATATTTGGTCTTAGTTGAATATCTATTTCAGGATCTTTCATACAGTTGATTTTTGATAATAATGAGTTTCCCTATTGTATGCAAAATTCTATTTTATTCTTGCTTATAGCCCAATGACTCTTGTTGGGTACAACAATACACAAATCATTCATTGTTTCAAAACCCTCTTAACTGGATCATTTTGTACCATCACTAAGATTGTCGATGTGACTATTCAGTATTTGGTAGAACTGTTCACATAGTTTTCAAGAATACTAGTTCCTTTCAGACCTTATTCTTCATGTTCAGTTCTCCTTCCCAGAGATTCTGCTCTACTTAATGTAGCTCAGACTGATTCCATAGGCAAAGTTCCCTTATGTTTCCCAGAACATGGCATTTTTAAAAACAGTTCTAACACCTTTCTCAGATGCAGGGGCATTTCACCAAGAGATCAGTGAAGATGAGCTGAACTATTTCCTCATTGCATCATCAAAGATTCTTAATTAAGGTGCTCCTGCTTTCCTAACAGCAGAGACTAATTTTGTAGTCACTGAAAGAGAAAGTGAATATCAGCTAATATATCAGGTATTCCCCATATTTATTTTTGCTTCTTTATCTTTGATCTTAATAGTAGTATTAATCATTATCATAATATAGTATTGTAATATCTTTCTTTTCACTCGTTTTAGTGCACAGCTCTTTTTTTAGCAAATAACCATTGTGCAGCCTGTTAACTCTGTTTATGACACTGCATTATGTGCCTTATGATAAAGCAAAATAATCACACAAAAACTGTATCCACACGAAGTAACAATTGAAAAGTGGTGTTAGTGAGTCACTCTGAGCAGAATGGGTTTACTTCATTAAAAGCAAGAAAATCGCCCCTACTCTATTTAAAACCATCTTCTCTTTGAGGTTACCGATGTCATTTCAATAGCTTTGGAGATTTTATAACTGTAATTCGGCAGGGCTAACCTTCTGGTAATCACAGTGTGAAAAGGCCAACTCAGGGCAGGATGTTTCAGTCTGAATAGAGTAATTGCTCACAACCCGTGGGATGACTGAAGCATCACCCAGTTGCACCATTTCTAACTAGCCAATATATTCCTAAGCAAGGAAGGGAAACTGCACTGCAGTGTCACCCACTTAGAAATTAGAGAAATCTGTAAATATGCAGGTATTTATAAACCATACACAAGAAAATTTCAGTATTTCATTTCAAGGCAGGGATGGTTTCAGTTGAAACACTCAGCTTTACATTAAAGCAGAACCCTCAGGCTTTTCTGCATATCATGAAAGGGTATTTTAATTGTCCAATTAACGTTTGCTTTTTTAGCAATACATCATGATTTCCAGCATTAACAGCAGTACTGCAGCTCAGATTTCTCTGACAGCTCTGCCTAATCTGCTTATTGAATTTTACTTTAAAGGCTTGGTTTCATGCTTGCCTCTTAGCATGTGTAGTCATTGACACCAGCAAAAAAGTGGGTGTAAAGCTCTCCCACAACAGACTGATAACATTTTACACCCACATTATCCAGATGTATATCACTACAAAACAGCAGAGAATGAGGATTTTATGCTTTGGAACAATATTAGTAGATTTTGAGCTAACTGTTACAGGAAACTATTAAAAGCAGCTCATAAACAATTAACAATGCGACATTCAGGTTTCTGCTGATTTAGCAGAAGGCAACAATTTGTTGGTGATTCATTGCTTATCCTCCCAACAAGAACACATAATTTGCTAATCCATTTCAGTCCCTGCCTGGTGATCCTAAAGCATAATGTTGGCATTCTTCACTTGTTTTACCACACAGGATAGGTATAATGAGACTATACATATACACAGAGATAAGACTGTATGTATACACATTAGTGTTAAGTGAGGATGGAGATGTCAGTGCAAATAGAGCAGCACCAAATGCAATATCCGCTCGACTTTAAGAATGACAGAACTAAGACTGTTTTTCTCCTATTGCAGAAATGTGCTTTAATGACTGGTCAAGAAAACAAGCTTCTGTTTAGGCCACATAGTAGATCTTTCCTAGTGACAGCTGAACTTAGTTAAAGCCAGGCAACACCTTAAGGGAGTTTAACCATTTTTTCCCAAATCAAGTAATACAGCTTTAGGATAACTATTCTCTGCAGTGATATTGCTACTGCTTATCCTCCCCTCACCCCAGTTTGTATGACCAGCAGTTGGTTCTTGGGTTCTTCAGCTGTATTATGATGTCAGTCAGCTACAGGGTACTGTGACTTTTGCATGCAGTGGCCCCTGCAGTTTGGATCTGCTCTCAGAATTCATAAATGTATTTGTTCACAGGCAAGATAAAACATTCAAATGACACATTAGTCCTAGCCAAGAAAAACGAGGACAAAGGAGGGAATTTAATGAGTCTTCTCATAAAGTTTGGTCATTCAAGTAGTTCCTCTCCTGTCAACTTTGATCCCCCATTGTCTTTTAATGATGTTTTGCAAGGTGTCTCAGTTCTGTTTCAATTTCAGATTCCCACAGTCCCTGAAGCTCATTACCCTTCACTACTGGTGAAAGAAAGAAACAACCTAGGAACTAAATATATACTGAATTTCAAGGAGGTAGCTATTTGTAGTGATATTTCCATGCATTTATTTTCCCTTGCAGTGCTTGCATAACCACCCCCTCTGAGCTCTGCCCATTCAAAGTGCAAGTGCAACTGAAAAGTACTCTTTAGTCCACTTGAACAGAAAACTAGCTTTGTCAACAGAGCTACGGTTATTTGTTTCATCACATATGGCAAGATGCACAGCTTTTATTTTTTGCCAAACTAAAAGCAAAATCCCTGAAATTTATGTAGTATATTCATGCTCCAAAGAATGGAGAACAAAGTCTTAGATCATGCTTTATGTCTGCTCCATTTAAAAATGGCATGTTAGTGGAGAATCATGAAGATGGAAGGCATCTTGGTCTCTAATTAGGGCTGGGAGAAAGTTAGTATAAACACATTTGCCTTCTGTCTCAGATTATGTAACATTTGTTGGTAATGAATAAAATTTTTCTTGCTAGTCAGAGGTACAGTGTTAACAGCTAAGTTTTATGAAGTAAGATTGAAGAATTCAAGGTAGGACACCAATAAGGCAGAGGTCCAAGTGGTTGAGTCATTCCCCAAACACTCAATGTGGGGGTTTTTCTGTAAAATGACCAGAGAAGTGTATCAATTTTGATAGAGAAAGAGAGTCAAAAGTCTTTATTTGAATATAACAATCTATAACACCTGGATTGAGTTTCAAACTGTCCATTTGGTTTCACAGTGAAAATTAAAATGCTTTGACTCTTCTTAAATAACTAGGAAAAAAGAGAAAACAATAAAACACATGAAGCAGGACAGTAAACAATTTTCCATTGCCTTTACCCACAGTCTTTAGAGAACATTTTTATAAAGGAAAGCTGCTTCCACTTTGTGTTAAAGAGGTCAGTAAGTGTCCCTTTAGGACAAAAAGTTGTAGTTAGTTGAAATCAATGCTACTTCTTTAAAGCAAACCGAGGCCACACAGTGAATGGGAGAAAAAGCATGAAAACTAGAAAGAAAAAATAACTTCTATTTTAACTCACTTGCACCTGGAAAACAACAGACCCGGCACATGGTCTTATCAACCACTCCAAAACCTGGCAAACTCCTAGCAGCAACTGACGACTACAATGCTGCTTTTAGCTGCCCTTTTAGTCATGGGTTCAGAGCAGTGAAACAAGACATGCCACAGCCTTAATCAGCTAAGTCACACCTCCTAGGAAAACCCACACACACAAAGGTCAGAAAAGATCTCTAAGAGGAGGGTAGAAAAGGAACACATGAGATAGGAGGTGATGGTGAAACCCAGTGGTTGTACATTATAGAGATTGCATTTGGTGTCCTGGATTTAGCTGAAGTCAAGGGAATGATAACACCCTTCAGTCTCCCCTCAGTGGAGATGGACAGGATGTCTGTCAGGATTAGATGACGACTGTCCATCAGCCTCATCTGTGCCTTCCCTTCATTTCAACATTTGTAGGCCCAAAGAATGAATGATGTGGGAAAGACAGGGGATTTACTCACGATGTTTAATTATTTTAGAAAGATCAGTCAGTCAAGTATTTTGATTTGTCTTTACTCAACGGAGTATTTTGCATATTCTGCTTCTTTATTATTAAAAAGAAAAAAATTCACTCTTGTTCAGACATGGCAAAAGCAATCAGATCATTACACTTGTACTAAAGGAAACATTTCAGCACAAGCACAGATAACTATGTAATTTCCTTAAACGCTGCAACAGTCAGTAACTTCATTTTTCAAAGTACAAAAAGCCTATTTTTCTAAGTTTCCTTAGATTATCGGGTTTGCCCTGGAGCATAAAAAAAGTCATTATTTTCAAGTCCAATTGGATTTGCTTTTGATTTGTTCTTGATCCCACAGAATCTTGACATAATAAAGATTAGATCCAGAGATAATAAAGATTTTCAGCCACCCCACTGTTATTACCAGTTGCAGCTTCCGTACTATTTTGCTGAGATTTGTATGTATCCATCAGCTTCCTTCAGGATATTACTTCATGTCACAGAAACTGTGTTGCAAATTTTTAAAATTGGTTAGCAATCTAAACTGATCTTTCTTTATTTTTTTTTTTTTGCTATTAATTCTTCTTAGTATTCTAAAAAAAATCATTTAAGCATGCATAATTCAGGATATTATTACTGCAGATTTTGCAGAATGCATATTAGAATTTTGTTTGCATACAAAGGGCCTGCTCCTACAACTCCTATTCTTCTGGGTGGCTTTGTTATAATAAGACTGAAAAAACAGGGTCTTCTTTAATGTGACAAATCAAAAGATTGTGAACTCATATGCAACTTGACAAAATACACGAGGATCAATTCACATACAGAAACAACAGCCCAGCAACTGGGTGTCCTAACTGAGCATGTGTCTAGAATAGACAAGTCATTTGACTTTAGAAAAACATGAGTCCCATCTTTTTTATCATAATACGAATCACACAAACTACATATTCCTGAAAAAGCCCTCTCTCACTACATTTGTGGAATACATCCAAAGTAGATTTCTCAAGGAGACTGCACTCCCATCTCTGGTGACATTAGCAATAAAAAAAATATCTCTTAATACACTTGCTATCCATTTTCTAAACTGAAACAGAACTCAACCCATGATAGGGAAAAGGCAATGGAACACAGCTGCATGCAGGTATGGAGCAGCAGGTTACCTCTGTGGGATGAAGTTATGTTCTCATGCCTGGGATTTTTTTTTTTGCATGCCCTCTCAAGCATGCAGTGCTCAGACTGCAGAATTACATTACAGATGATTTAATTACACATTGAGGGTAAGATGGAGATATATGGATACACAGGACTGTAACAGAGCCATCAGCATTGAAGACAACCAATGCCATAAGGGGAACAGTTGGTACAGGGGCATCCACAAGAACACTGTTGCATAAGTATACTTAAGCCCATTATAAGAAACAAGACTTTCAGCACAAGATGAGAATTTCAAACTTTGCACTGTGATGGGGGGAACACCAAGAGACTCAAGAGGATATCAGGATGCAGTACTCCTTAAAAAAGCAGGGAGTTTATTAATGAAAACACTGACAGGAGTGAGGATAGCAAGATGCACCTCAGACTTTCAAGAACAGTAAAGAAGTAAAATCCCCAAACTCCTTGCCAATCAGGCTGTGGGAAGGTGAGAGGAGGTGAGGATTTCCTTTCTGATCCAAACTCCAGGTTTGTTTGGGGTTTTTTTCAGTCTTAATCCTGAACAGTCATAGAAAACATCTGCTATTTCTTGGTATCACCATGAGTAGTAATTCAACCGTAGCTAGCTACACACCTCCCATTTATCTAACAACACTTTAAAGGAAAGAAATTATAGAATTAAAGTAGGGGAGTGAGAGGGAAATGTTCTGCTCTTTTTAGGAAAGACATCAGAGCAACATCCAGGAACATACATCAGGAAAGTACCAATCTCTAGGTCTGAACTGCACCACAGGCATTTACACTGGGGAGCAGTAGCTCCAAGCAAGATCAGGCATGTTCCTCTTACACCATTATGGCATCGTTCTGATATAATAGATGTCCCCTGAGATGTTGCAGTGAGATATGTGCTCCCTATAATAAGACAGCAGCCCTTAGACTCTGATTATTATTTCATCTGGAACAAACTGCTCATCTTGGCCAATGAACTGTCATCTTACCCCCATTTGCTATTTATTCTATCTTTGGTTTTTCCTGGAGTGCAGAAAGAATATTACACTTTCTGTTATACTGTTTTACAGAAAGAAAAAAACAAAACAAAACAAAAAAACAAAACCCCAAAGCCTTGAGAAAAACACACACCAAAAAAAAGAGGTTTGTGTTCCATGACTTTGCACCATGGTGTCAGCCATCATATTCTCTCATTCCTTGATTTGCTAGAGAGGAAAAAATGTAACAACAAACTACATATAAGAAAACATGTTAAGAAATCACTTCATGTTTCTGCCTTGTGCTTGAGTTCTTACATATCAGTTCCAATTGAAGGAAACATATCAGTATTCTCACGTGCTCATATTTAATAACAGCAGGCACAGGAGTAAATGCCTTAACTTTGTGTTATAGAATCCACTGCACCAAGGCCTGATCCTAGGAAAATTCTCTGGAAGTCAATTCAGATACCTCTGTGCTGCCTTGCAAGTTCTGAATAATCCCTTCTATTTCACACAGTGTTTCCCCATAACACCTGGTATCCAAGCATCTCTGAGAGAAGTAATAATCTCCTGACTAATGTTCATTATATTCAACTCATTTTAGAGAATAAACTCTTCTCCTTTCTCTGTAGGTCGAATAGGAAAGTCAATGGGCTTTGCAGGCAGAATTTTACCCTGAATGGGTTTGACACTTTTTAAACACAAAGTGTTATTTAAGGGAGTGAGTGTGCCATACACTTGGAGTGAGAAATTATTTCTTGTACATCAGCTACTGCTTCCTGGAAAACCCATTTCAGAGGATCAGATGTGAGCCCAGAACATCAAAGCAGTCGAAAATAACACTAATCCCTTAAGGTGATATTCTAGGGAAAACCACTGCAAAGAACAAGACACTTGTGTGAGTTAGGAAAGTTGTAGTTCTATTTGATCGAAGATCAAGTTATAAAACTTGTTTTTATAGGTGATGAAATTATGTAATGCTTGAAAGCCAGGCCAGGAGGAAGCTCCTTGCCCCAACGAACTCTCATGTGCTCAGGGTGTGCATCATAAGAAGCAACAGTAGAGCTTGACGCTTAAAGTAGTTTTTGAAGCAAAAGGCATTTGACAGTGGGAAAGTGATACTCGTTTGACCATGGAACCTGCTACCGCATCCTGAAACAGTGAGGAACAGTAGGGCCAGAGAGACACCAAAACAGTGGGAGAGATACAAGTGAATAAAAAAATTTAATAATTTCAAAGGGCAAGGAAATCACAGAAGCTTAGATCTGAACACATATTTTGCTTACAGGATGAGTTTCATTTTACAGATGGTTACTACTTTTTCATCTCAAAGTAGACCATTACACTGTACATGCTGGCTTCTGCTCAACAAATACATTCTGTTTCTTTCCTACTCCCATGAATTTCCCATTTTTCTTTAATATTAATTTTATGACATTTGAGCTTACATAGTCCCAGTCACGGATCTAAAAGCTACAACAGAAACACAGCTCAAAGCTGTTCTCTGGCCCTCCTCCACCCAGGGAAAGCTCTGGCTAAGTGGAGAGCTATAAAATTTCCTTTAGGTGACCAGAAGGCTTGTATATTTATGTGCCTCCTGAGTGATAATATTCTCCAGATGCTCATACATGTATTTAGGGATGGCAGCAAACATAAAATTCAAGGTGTGAAATCTACAAGTCTGCTATGCGACCCACAGAAAGTTTCCTTCTAAGTCTGGTCTTCTCTTTCCCTTTTGGTGTTACATAAAACAACCTTATAGGTTTGATTCCATTTAGTTGTCAGCTATAGTGGATATTTTTAGACAAAAAATTTCAACACTATCTTGGAACAATGTTAAGCTAAGGACAGCCAGTAATACAAGCAAGTGTAACTTGACCCTATTTTTCTAAGCAGTATAGATACTGAAACAGTTAATCTCTCATGCTGTATCTATGTTTTCAAACTAAAACTGCAAAGAGGAAGGAAATTCAATGAATATCTTTGAGTATACAAATACTGTTCCTGGGTATCAGAGAACAGAATACACTGTAGCAAAGATGATAGATGACAAGTTTCTTAAATGTATTTAAGGAATCCAGACCTGGAAACTGATTGTCTCCTAAACTATCTCTTTGTGACTACTTCTGTGTTTGCTTAATTCTTCTCATATTCACATGAAATTTGCTATCTTTTGGTAAAAGAAAGCACATTATCTCACAACTACCCTATTGCAACAGCAAGACACACTTAAAAGAATCACAGTAAGTACACTAATGCTACCTAAACTCCTGGCAGACAATCTTTGCAAAGATGCTGCAACCCAGACAGGTAGATCCTGTGTAACAGTGATGCCTACACAAACACTTGAATTTGTGATAAAATTCAAGCTATGTGAAAAACCAATCTTAATTCTAGGCTGCTCTTCACAGTGCAGGCTCAGGGGGTCCTCTGCAGTCACCTGGGGCAGAGCAGCACCCTGAGAACAAGCTTCGGGAGGTAAAGAAACCCTTTCTTTTTAAGAGCTCCCTAGAATCAGGTGAATGACAAGGTTTTTTGGTCTCTTGTTTCTAGCCTGGATGAAAGGATGAACACTGACAGAGAAAATTTTCATCTTTAGGAACTCTCTTTTCTTTCACTTTATTGGGAGAAAATGTAATCCAGTTTAATGCAAGGTAGGCCTACTTCCTTCAGTAATAGTATTCAGTATTTAAATAACCAGTTTATCAAGAACACAAAGGCCTAATTTCAGAACTAGGTATCAGATGGAAATGCAATTAACAGGCTAAAGGGAATTAAAGTCTGAGCCTATTTAAATTACTGTTGTGATTAAGATGTTTCACTGTCCTGTTTCTTTCCTTTTGGAATTATTAATAGCCCATATCTCAGTGATTCTATCTAGGTAATGGGACTATCAAAGTGCACCTTTCCACTTTCAAAATGTACCATTGAGGTACTCTGAAATTCCACATAATCATACAAAATTTTTACTTACATATCTTTAGTATTTTTATACCAATTACTGCTTCAGATTCCTTATTTTATTTTCCCACTCAGTATAAATACTTATTCATAATCTGAATCTCATAATTCTGCCTGCAAAGCCCATTGACTTTTTAGCTTTTATCCCCTTGTTTCTGAATTGACACCTGTATGCATATACATTACCACATGCTGAAAAATTCATTATTATACTTGGCTTACGGTAAGAATTGCTCCTGTTTGAGCAGGTACTTTTGGTAACCGGTTTCAAAATTATACCAGATATCATTTTGATCAGAAATAGTAACTTGTCACATACTGAAGCAAGAACCACGTTTCTGTAAAATTAAGAAGGTGGTAGGCTATATATCCAGCTTTGATATTAAATCCTGTCTAGTTAGCCTTCAGAGTAATTTTCCTAAACTGCTTGAAGGGGTATATGAGAAGAGCAATGCCAAGCTTCCCAGGCAGAATATTCAGCAACGTAGCCTCTCATGTTCTGATTTTTACAAGAATATATTTTTGCTAATAACTGGCCAAAGTGAAGGTGCTGTTTGATTTACTGTTAGCCAGTTGAAATATATTGTAATGTAGAAACAGTCTTGAACACTGAAGATGCCTAGCCTTCAAAATTTGCTAAAGAGAATGCAATTACGGCAATGCACTCATCAAGAGAGAACTTGAGATTTGCTCAGATTTTATGTCCTGTCTTTGGCTTTCCAATGACAGATGAATAACTGCATAGTGGGAAGCCCCTGCCAATCTAAATTCTTACAGAAAAATCTCATGGCTTGAGTTCTCAAAAGTTAACTTAAGCATATTAAGTTTTGCCCCCCCCAGGTAAAATTAAGTGAAGCCTCATTACAGCTATTTCTCCTCTTCTATCTCTATAAATATAATTCAGAGGTCTCAGGGTGACCCTGAACACGTTCTGATGACTGAGAAAGCCAGCCAGAAATGCCCATAAGTGTTTTTTTCTGGTCCTGCCTTTCTAGAATATACTGGAGAATGGAATTGCAAAATTTGGGGAGGGGAAAAGTTTAGCCAGCGCTTTTCAACTGTGTCATTGTCTGCAAGCACATAAGAAGAATCATATTATCTATAGATAAAAGGTATTTCTGAAACAAAATCTAGCACCAACTAAAGACAGATATTTCAATCCTACAGCCTACATGGCTTTCTAAGAAAGATGTTGTAATTTAAATTAGAGGTAAAGCTATTATGCAGAATTAACTGATAAGGTCCTACAGCCTGTAGAAGAGATTAGAGTAAGTGACAATTTTAATAGTCTCTTCTGAGATTAAAACCCATGAAAGCCCTGCTCTGCCTTCTTTTTTTTTCCCAGAGTTGATCATCCAGACTGCAGTGCCTCTTGACATATTTTGACAAGCCCCAAGCTAATACAGATACTGCACAAATTCTTCAAAACTTAGAATATTTGCTAAAACTTTTGAGAAGATGTTGAAAAACTAGCCCCACACGAAGTTCAGGGATTTGTGTATTAACAATATTTTCATGCACAGCATTTGTCTGTTCTTACTGCACTTGCTGTTTTGCTAACTCCTAGTATATCCATCATGCTGGCAATGCTCATATAAACTTGTTTTGCAGCAGCTCAGTTTTTATCTGGTCTTTGCAGCTTTGGGGGCTGGGAATGCTTCTCTATTTACTTCTCTGCTATGAAACCACAGAGTCTCTTCCAGCACACAGAAACTATTAGAGCGATGAATTATCCATTCCCTCTGCTCCCAGATGTAACCATCTCAGTTACTTGTACAACTAAATATTTGTTGTCATCTCACATTTTTAAGTATTCTATTGTGGCCAAAAGTAGCAAAGCAGGAACACATAAATCAAAAGTTTTAATTTTCCATTCCATATGCCACAGCCTGCTAGAAGATCCAAAACAGACTGAAGAAGCTGTAAAGAAACACAGACCTTACAGCTGTGTGTACATGAGAGCAAATGCAGTCATTTACCAGGCCGGTTAATGTTGAGTAGAACTTTATAACAATTATTTGCTTAGAGCTTTTAGTGTGTCGTTTTTATTGTGCTGAATGGAAGAGCAGTTCAGCTGCTGCCCTGAATCTGTCTCCAAGTAAGTGTTTTTCTTTCCACAGCCCATACAGGGAACCTAGCACAGCTATATTCCTAAATTAGGTGTCCAAAGTTAGGTGACATGACTACCCTGTGCATAGAATAGCCCTCACTCCCACCCACAGCCCAGGCAGCCTTTTTGCCATTTGAAGCACACAGCAGAGTGCACTCTCCCAGGCAGGCTAGTCTCACACAGTGGCAGTGTTTAGCATGCAGTGGAAACCTGTGCGAACAACACGGATCTGCCAGAAAGTGCTCCATGGCTTTTGCCTTACACGGTTAGCTGGGAGGCCCAAAAAACCTTTGTATTCTCTCTCATGCTAATACAAGGCCCAGGTGCTGCAGTGGCATCGAAGCAAGATGCCTGCACTTACCTACTTATGCTAGTGCACAAAGTTCCAGGAGAACAGAGTATGTCTGGGGTAATGTCACTATGCTGTAAAACCACTCTTTTCCCCAAGAAGCTGCCCAAGCTCTCAGCTCTGCCAGCAGCACATGATGAGATACCAGGGAAAGCTTTAGGCTTGGGGAAGAAAGAGCTCATACCCAACAGCAGCGTGAAGAAGGTGAAAATACAGGAAAGGGGACAGTAGGATTTAGGGCCGAGGACTAATGTTTTACAAAGGGTGTAGAAGTCACCAGGAATTTGTTGTGCAGGGCTGTATTTTAGGCAGTAGACCTGGGAGCAATTGTAGAGCTTCACTCTAGGCACTGGCTATAATCTAACTTCAGCCCCACAATCCTCCCTTGGTACATTTCTGTGGTGATGTAATCACTAAAAGGGACATACTCCATGCTTCATCCAGTCCCATGAGGATAGCAGGAGTGCAGGATGATGGGGTGTAAGGGATGGTGACCTATATGAGAAAGGAGCCCCTATGCCAACTCCCTCTTTCCCTGAACCTGCCTTTGCCCCACCTCATCAATATCCCCTGTGTCTCTGTGTACAAGGAGGAGGAAGCCTTGCTCCTTGAAGGACACATGGAGTAAGGACACAAACCTACTGAGAATCATCCTTCTAGCCCTCAAAAACATCAGGAAGGGCAGCAAATGCTGCCTTGGGGAGGGATGCCCCTTGCAGCAGCCCACATTTCCTCCATTGTCCAGAAAAACTCAAACTAGAGCTGTCTCCTCCCTCTAAGAACTTCCTTCCCACACACTAGGTAACATTGATGGACTCTCTCTGCCTTATACTGATAGAACCCTCAAAAGTATACTGCTTAAGAGTCCTTCTCACTGTTTTTAGAAAGTTACTGTGCAGCTTCAACTCCTGAGATTTGTCTCCATAGCAGGGAGTTCTCAGTTAACTTAGGATAAGAGAGCAGAGAGAGATTTTGAGGTAGTGGTCTTTTAGTGTGGCCAAAGGTAAGTACTATTAACTTAAATTGGCAAAAACAGGGACAAGTTCTTGCCTAAAATTAGGGAAAGTGTTGAAGAGCCACTGCAACCTACCATCCCAGTTACAAGTTTCAGATTTTGACCATATTATCACACTTCTCTATAGCAGAACAAAGATTCCACCATGTGATTCTTGCAACTGCAGAAATTGTAGAAGGAAAGATCAATATTAATCAGTAAATTAGTCATATGTTAGAAAATCCTTCTTATTTTAGCACTTGGAGATTTGTTCATCAGGTAGTTACTCTGACTGTAAAAAAATAAAGACATGTCTTTAATTTCCTGTCTAATCTACAGGCTCCTGCAGGCCTAGTTCTGCAAGACAGGCAGCAGGAGGCAGATTCCTCCTTGACACAGCTTGAAAGACAAATGTCCAAGTGCAGCCACAGTTGCACCAGGGAAGCAACTTGGTCTTGGTGAAGTTCCTCTATACCATACAGAGCAATTCTATTATGTTGCTGTGTAAAGCAGATCCCCTCTGCAGCTGAGCAGGATGGCAGGTGTTTGATAGCTCCCAAAACCATGATACAACTATTTAAGACAAGGGCTGTGAAGCAGCATGCTCAATATGGGAAGGATGTAGCTGTCCCCATTGAAATATGGCTGCTGTTAACATTTCTGCTATTGTGAAAATCACTGTGCTCATGCACTCTTCCATGACTACATTTGGGCAGGACTTCATTTTAGATCTTATCAAAAAGTCTTTCTTCCCACAAGACAAGATTGTGCAAAACTGTCAAGACTTTTGTTTCTGCATTTACTCCTTCAAATAGCTCAGAGATTCTGAAGCCTTTCATTTTCAGTGCTCAGAATAAGTGGAACGAAAAAAGTGTTGAGAGTTTCAACCACATTTGTTTACACAGTACTTCTTGCTGTTATAGTTTGTATCCCCACATGGGTATTTCTACTATGCTTTGTAATTCATTGCAATGCCATAGCTTGAAATCACGGTCCTTAGATGTCAGTGGTTCAATACTGAATAAACAAATTTGAGCAGTAAGAATCTAAGTCAATTACCATTTTAGTAAAAGAAAAGTGTATGTCTGGACTGTGGACTTTTCAGCCAGACCTCTTTACCCCTTAATTCTCAAGTAAGCATTTCTGAATAGTTTAAATACTACCAGCAAACCAGGAACATGAACACTGGCAGGGAAAGCTAGGTGTCCTCTCAGTAGTGCTATAATACCCAGCTAAAACGATGATGGCTTCTTTTGCCATTTCTCCTATATTTGTAACCTTAATTATGGTGGAGTCAGCGCTGCCATTTAACAAACTACTTGAGCTGTGCTTTAACATGTGTTTAAGCTGACACTCGCTCCTACAAAATAGTCCTGACAGGTTGCCCACCTTTCTCTCTGCATATCTCTTGGATGTTCCCAGTGAGCAGCTGGATAGTGAAACAAGGCAGGGTTACTTTGCTGCTCTGTCTTCCCAGGCAGCATGGGGAGAGGGTTTGTGTTGCAGCCACGTAAGCTCACTGAGGCACCTTCCTGCAGCCACAAGCACTGGTGCCAGCAGGGATGAGTGTGGAGGCTGGGGACGGGGCCAGGCAATGACAGCACCAGCTCCCAGGCACGAACACCACCAGGAGGTCACTGGCAGGCTTCCACTCGGAGCAGCCCACTGTGCATTAGTGCAGTCTAAATAGGCATTTGGCAAGCCCTGCATCACCTCATATGAGAGCATCTCGCTCCTTAATGTCATCATTAATCCTGTACTAAGCACATCTCATTTCAAGTAGGAAACAATAAAGAAAGGTAAAAATTTTGAGGCAGCAGTGCAGAGAAGCCTCAAGAGTTGTGGTTCCAGAAGACAGACCTAGCTGACAACACGCCAGTGCTTTCTATAGGATTATCACAATGCAGTGAAAATCAGAAAAATGGGACTAGAAGTAGTAAAAAAAAAATATAAATCTGAACACAATCTGATCCAACTCAGTACCATGGTAGGTATTAGAAGTAAATCAAGTAATCTTGAAACTCTTAGGAGTTTGTCTTCATCACTCAGCAATAAAACTGCAGGGCAATCTTTCACAGAATTCCACTATAACCCAGAGTGTAGTAGTAGAAGAAACATATATGCCCAATTTAAGAAACAGAAAATATAAGTTATTTTAAACTGTATGCAAAGAACCTACTCCACTATTATGATAATGACATGCATAGGAATTAAAATATGCAATCTCTAGAAGAGAAGCTTTGGAAACAAAGGCACTCAAATTGCATTTTTCTGAGGTAACTATAAAAGAATACAAATGGGTGCAGATGACACCATTTAGAGAAAATCTGTGAAAGCATGTTAAAAAGATGTTTCTTTTCACAGTTGGTCTATGGATACCTCAAAAACTCTACTCCTAGTCAGATGGGAAAAGGTTCAAAACTGTTTATCCAACTTTCCACATGCATAGCACATGCATTTATTTTTCTGCTTACCCTCTGATGTGCTGATGCTCAGCAGCTTCTCAAATGTGTACCTGACAACGCAGTGCATCCAATAAATTTGTAGTCCTTATTGCAACATCAAGAACGATGAGAGAAAAAACCCCAAAGTTGCTGTCAGTGCAAACCAAATATATTTAATTGATGGAGGATACAAATTCCTCAGTAAGGACCTTGATAAGAAGTTATATTGTTCTTCCTATATGAGTAACATCTCTAAGCAATTATCCATTCCTATATGGCACTCGGATCTTTTACATAATCAAAAGCTGTAAGACTAAGTTTCCACTCTAGCAGAAAAATTAATCACCCCAATTAACATTTCTGTTGCAGAAGAGGCGGGCATTTTCTATTTCACACACAACAAGAATACAATTCCCCACAAAGCATGTGAAGACTGACAAACTGTGCTTAGCTATACTCAAAAGGCATATTGTATAAAAGCTGTAAACTCTCGAGCTGAATATAGAATTCTCACTCTTTCTAAAGAATATTCATGCAGATCCTCACAAGCATTGGTGATTAACTACACTGTGCTCCTCCAGCCCTGCTTTATGGAGCATAAGGCTGTGCTTGTAGGATGGCACACCTGCTAAATACATATTTATGGAACAAAATCCAATCTGTGCATTCACAGTACTTACCTCATTTGCTCACACATATACTGTCCAGTTATCTTTCTGAAAGCAAGGAAATATTTTATGCTTAAACAGAATTTTTCCATTTAAAAGTTATCTCTTAAAACTATTGTGCCTTTGGAAATATAACAAGCTCAGCAATGCTCTGTGTCTAATAATATAACATCTGCTATTCACTCATTCTAGAATTTAAAAAAAGCTCAGCAAATTTCAGATTTTGGGATCAGTAAGAATTTCCCTGGCTAACACAAACTACAGTACAGTATACCTGATTTCTGCAGAGTAACTCTGTAACTGCACTAAGCAACATTTCATTTCCCTGTGAAAAGGCACCATGGTTGCTCTCCGCCAATAGAACATATTTTAAAGTCAGGCCAATTGCATTCTAAGATGGATCAGGCTTATATTACAAATTTGACTTCAGTCAATCTTTGAGTTTTGATTAAAGGATCAAAAGATTACAGGGACTATGTTATCTATAGTATTTCATTAAGGAGTCATATTCATGGGTTTTAAAAGACCCTTCTTGAGGCTCCAATTGGAACACAAATGAAAGGCTGCTAAGTCATATCTCAAGTGCTCTGTCGCATGGTTATCCAGCTGTCAATTCCCCAATCCTCTAAGCAGCACTATCTTCCACACTGTGCTACACTAGTTGCTTCTACGGGCACAACTTTCATGATTGTTGCAGTTACTCTGAGGCACCAGCTGGTCAACAATCCCAAGAATCAAGAATAAAATTCACAGAAGCTATTAGAAGAAAGCAATCTGCTTTTTGTGCTGACACTTTTCCACAGTAGCTTCATAGTAAATCAAAAGAGAGGACATATGGGAACTGGATTTCACTGATCCCTAGCCATCAGACAGGATTCTCAGACATCATTCTCCAAGCACAAACTTGGCTCTTCTCCCTGCATACACTTGGGCATAAGGCCATGCTGAAGCTGAGTGGACCAGAAATGATGCATCCTGCAGTCGACCCTCAGCCCATTTCCTGTTGCATCACTGTTGCACAGAGAACACTCACCAATTTGAACTCACCAGGCTGAAGCAGTCTTGTGGTTTGTGGGGTTTTTTTGTTTGTTCGGGGTTTTCTATTTGGTTGGAAATGGCAAGTGCTGATGTGTGACCAGGCTGACTCCTGTTCTTACCTCTGTCATCAGAGTGGTTCCAAACAATGGTTATCAATATAGGGACAGTTGCTTTATATATGCAAATAGTGGCTTCTCATTATCAGCAGCAGACCAGGAATGATTTATTTAAAATATTCCCATGCAAAGACAATTGTTACAGTTCCATGTATATTACCTAGGTGCAAGTGAAGAGTGTAACAGTTCATGGAAAGAGCAACTGGACTCAATTACTGCAGACTAGCCTGGAAATTAGCATTTAAAGTTATGGTTGTTTGCTGTTGGGGTTTTTTTCTTGTGTTTGGTTTTGGTTGGGTTTTTGTTATTTTATTTTTTTTAAATCCAAGACTCACAACACTTTAAATATTTATAAGTCCTAATGACTACAGTTTCAAAAACAAAATAATTAAAAACATATCAGAAATCTCCACCATATTGTGCAGAACTGGACCCAGAGAGATGCTATGAAAGTTGGAAATGTATCTCCCAGTCATGAGTCCGGTGACAGATTATTGTTCTTCATCTGAAACATTTCCCTACTTATGTGGTCATTTTCAGGGACTAACAAAGCAGATTATGAGTGGAGGACCAGTCAGTTGTACTGGGGAGAACAAGCAGATGACCAAAACAGGCATACTTAAATAGAGAGCAAAAAACATTTCAATACCATTTTTGGACAAATCTCACTTTTGATAAAGTGGGACTTTCAGCCCTTGAACAGCAATCTGTGGGTAGGTACCTACTGTCCTTCAGTCATAGCCATGAAATAATCCTAAAAGGCTGCATACCTCTTCCCAAACCTCAGGAGTTAGTGGCAGTGCTGTCAGGGGCTACTACAAGGCACATACCTTTGTATTTTGCTTATATGAAAAGTGGGGAAGGGGGAGAGTTAAACTTCACTTTCCTCAGCTCATACCAGCCTCCAGCAAAGGCACACTGCTTGCTCCAAGGGGATGGAGTGAGGTCCAACACAACGAGTAAAGAGCATTTCCCAAGCAGCTGTAATTGTAATATTTACATAGAAATGTCAAACATCACAGGATAAAGCTGAGTCAGGGATGTTTAGGTTGGATATCAGGAGAAGGTTCTTCACTCAGAGAGTGGTTGGGCACTGGAAGAGGAACCCCAGGGAAGTGGTCACAGGACTAAGCCTGTTTGCATGCAAGAAGTGTCTGGACAACTCTCTCAGGCACATGATGTGATTTTTGGGGTGTCCTGTGCAGGGCCAGGACTTGGACTCGATGGTCCTGATGTGTCCCTTCCAACTCAGCATATTCTGTGATTCTGTGATAAAATATTGGCTTTTGCCCCTTAGCCATCAATGCAATAGGCATACTTCTTACAGCAAGGGGAAAATATCTTCCATCAGAGATATTAAAAAACTTGTAATGTTTGTAACATAGACATATACAGCCTTCAGTTTCTGCTTCAGACGAAACAGCCATGCAGCTGCACCCACAAAACATGTTACGGAAAACTTATTTCAGAGACAAAACCAAAACCACTTGTGTTTCTTGTTAAGCTGTTACTGCTTTTCAGATGTATTAATGCAAAGAGCTACATTTAAATTTAGCAGCAGCTTTGATTTCCTCAAAGCCTGCAACTGTTATTAGCTTTGTAGTAAATAAAGTAATTCTTACCTGGGAAAGAGAAAGAACCACAGTCCAGGCATTTTTAATTTTTTTTTTTTATAGCAACCAGTGAATGCACTGTTACAAGCTCTGGAATATTAGAACTCCTTTTGGAAAAAGAGACACCTGTAACCAAACTGCAAAGAGAGAAACATTTACATCCTTTTATGTCCTTCACACACTTACTTGGTCTCCCTCATTTTCCAGTGCCCTCAGCTCCACAAGACAGCTCTGTGGGCAGATGGCTTAGAAAGAATCCCAACGCCAATAAAGCTGAGTGCACGTAAGATATCAAAACAGCAAGTCTGACATCCAGAATACTTGGCAAATATGCATCAGTGGAAGAAAATTGTAACAGTCTAGAAGCCAAGTAAAAACTCCAGTGGCAAGATCGGAAGCAGCAGAAATACAATGAATGAAAAATAAAAAGTTCCACACAAGTACAGAGCCAATAAAAGTGGCATGAGACAATGAAAAAACCCTCTCCGTTTACTTATCAAGGCATATTTTACTGACAGATCGAGAGATCACATGATATGGAGTTTTACATACCATTAAGAATTTCACATCATTACAGCCCTCATCTGAGTGACAAAAGCAAGAAATTTTGTATACTTCATGCTGACAGTTCTGGAAAGAAACCATAATACAATTCTCAAATTTATTCAGATTGATTAGCAATAGCTGTAATGCAGCAGCTGCCTTGCCATTGCTCATCACTTTGTGTGAATTAACAGCACAAAAGATGTGACAGTACTGCAATTTTTCTGAATTTTTTAGAATTACATAACACAAAACACATATTTAAGGAGGAAATTTAACTAAAAGGCAGCTCTTCTTTAAAATGAAACTCGAACAGCATATAGAGAGTTAGCACAATGTATATTCACGAGGACACTGAAGCTCAAACTCTCATTAAACAGTATTTGTTTTAACATCACAAGAGGCTTGAAACCACAAAAACATTTTTGGAGCATTTGCCAATCCTTGCCTGCTGGGCAAGGCAGCCTCACACCTTCCATCATTCCCACTGCAGAGCAGGATCGATACCCGTGCTGCTGGTTCTGTTCAGCAATCTCCCTCAAACGTCCCTGAGATGGAGAGTTACCATTGATCACACTGCACCCACAGCTGGAAAGTTCATCTATTCCCAGCTTGATAAGGTATCACTTTCTGTCAGGTGTTTCAGAATGAGAGTCAAAATTACTTTCATAGTCCAGTCATCAATTTCAATGAAGCTGAGCACTGAAGGAGGTTTAACAGCACGGCCTGTTAGGCCTCAAGTGTTTTTGACAGGACTTGAACACTGAATATTCTTTCCAGATTACTACATTAGGACTGATCTCACTAGTGTTTTGGAGAGGTAGTAAAATCTGAACACACTTTAAGAGTAGCTGAATTAGGCACTAGAATATCTGCTAAGAGATGTTGGAACTCCAGCTCTCAAGCAATGAATATGACAGCAGACAGATAGGCTAATCAAGAAATGAGAATAAAAGAGTACCACAAAAACTTCTTTCCCTGATACTCACTCCCTCCTCCAGCATACCTCCTCCATATAGGGAGCTGTGAGGAAACGCAGGCTATTTGATTCCGCTCACTGAGTGATAAAAAAAATGCATCACTACCTGGAGACTTTTTGAGAAAAAACAAGTATCTTATGGTTCAAGAACTTGAAATGTTCATCTACAGTGTGGTGCTTTAAACTCTTTTGGAAAAATAATCCTGGAAACGCACATAAAAATCTTCAACAAAAATGCATTTAAAAACCTTCTAGTAGAAAAACTAGGAATTCGGATGCAGTACCAGGACTCAGTTGTGGGAGTCACTGATACAAAAGGAGGCAAAGCATGTGGTATAGTGCCTAAAATGCCACGAAATGCTGCTGATCCAACATCTGAAAGTCTAAAATCTTCATGTACCCTTAGCTGACTGCTGACTCCGATCTTACAGCATCTTCACCTAATGCTCATCTGAAGAGACAAGATGATACTCGGTAAGTACCCTGTACACTTTTACATCATGTTAAGTTTTGAATGTCTTGCTTTAGTACTTCTTACCATATATGTGGTATTATAACAACTGAATCAAAACTTTTATTCCTTTAGCTACCCTGGGATGTGAGGAACAATATTTGGAAGAAAGTAAAAGTAAAAAAAAGCAAGTGCTTGCATTTATTTCCTAAATAAAACTCAGAAATAAGGTCATGTTTTTGTAAGTGGCAAACTTCCTGACTACTGAAATCAGTCTGCAAACCCTTGACCACATAAATGTAAGATCAGGTGTTGATAATAAAATCTGATCTTGCAGGCCTTAGAAAAACCATGTATTTATTTGCTCTGTAATAGTATTCTGAAGAAAGCTACCACTTTAGTTACAGAAAGGTTTATGAAAGCCAAGACTACAACAGCAGACAGTTAGTGTGAAGCCATTCATTATAAATGCCCGACTAAGCCAAGAGGACCTTGTGCAGTATTTAGCAAAGCATGCGATCTCACGAGTAGCACTTTCCTGAAATAAAAGCAGCTGAGCACAGACAAGATCGAGGCAGCAGTTGAAAACATGCCCTGATCAGGCAGCAGTACATGTTGTACCACTGCATCTCCAAAGAACAGTTTGCTAAATAAGTCTTTTGGCTGTACAGTGCAGCTTTTTATCTCCCTCACTTGCCATCCCAGTGCTGCCCTAATCGACATATTTGTTCTCACAAGGTCACAGCAGGAACAGAAGTGTGGAAGGAGTCCACCAACCACAGAGAACTGACATCTTTTTAGACTTCATATTTGCACTCCACTTTTGAACCTCAACCTAGATTTCCAGCTGATGGCCAGATTAAAAGGAATAACACTGTCCACTTCCTGGGAAGAGGCCTTTTGGCAAGAACCTTCCTGAAATTCAACAAAACCCCAAAATAATGTGTATTTTTAATTAAAATACAACAACACGTGACACAGGTTAGTAGAGAACTCTGAGTCACATCTTCACAGCCATATTGTGAAGCCAGAGGAGGAGAAACAAGTACAGTCCAAATATATGAAAGAGTAAAGTAAGAACAAAATATCCAGTGGAACTTGCATTCCCATGTACAGGACAAACTGATCTTTTAAACACCTTGAGTAAAGAAAAAAAATCAATTACACACGCAGAGCTATTTTATCTAGTAGACTGAAGTAATTCTCAGGACAAAATTGCACTGACACGTATGTACAGATACAGAGCTGATGCAGAGTTTGAACAGCTTTGAATAATGGAAACTACAAGATGTTTTATTTTCATTTATCACAACATCTTGCCAGAGTCAGCAAACACCGGTGTCACTGAAAATCGTGTCAGAAATTATCATCTAAGTAATGAAACCAACAACCCCAAAGAGGAGAGGGGATTTCATGGCATGGGATGTCCTTTTCTCAACAGTTTGTTACTTAACCCTAGAACAAGTTCACAACCTAATTATTATTTCTTTCGCTCTTCTACCACTTCTAAACTTGCATATTTAACTCATCAATCCCAAGCATGCATTAGATTAATAAAAGCACCTTTAAAATTGTTCTTAAATTGCATTTTTTATACTCTGATAGTATACATAAGGTTAAGGGTTTTATTTTCATTTACTGCAATTACTTTGAATACCTGGGTTTTTTAAAGAGACTTATGTTTGCCATAACTCTTAGTTAACCTTCCAGCTCTTCCCTAAAGAGCTGCCTGTTCTGCTGCAATTACGTTACCCTCTGTAAATCCCACACCACTCCAGCTTCTTTTATTATGTGTAGGTAATCCTACATGCAAAGAAATTTCTACAGTAGTCCAGTTAACTTTCCAGTCTCCTGGAAGTAACTCATTTTTATCAGCTATTTCTAGACGGTAGCGCTAAAGCCTTTTAAATCAAATGATTAGTGTTTTGTAACCTGAGTTTGTACTCAAGATAAATTTTGCCTCATAAAATAATGAAGTCATCAACTACCTAAAGAATTTTAAAAGCATCCATTATAACAGCAAGGCACAGACAAATTCTCTACTTAGCAATTCATACCATTAAAATACTTCAGTTGAAAATTACATTCGTTTTATATAGTTTTATTATTACTAGCTTATTATAAATAGTGGGCTTAAAACAATACACTGACAAAGGATGCAATTAATACACATTTTGGTTTTTCTATCTAGATGAAAACCACCCCATAACTAAAGAGGCAGTTAAGAGACAGGGAATTGCTTAATGCATCTCCTGGCCTTCTCCTCAGCTGTTTAGGAATGACTAACATACACAGTACAAGGCTCCCATAGGTAGAGCTATGAGCACCATATATTATTAGTATTGTCCAACACTTGCCAGGCAAAAATTGCTCTTTCTGGAACAGTAGCTGGTTCAGACTTTAAAAGAAACTTATTTCAAACCTTCTACAGTTCCATTTTGGCAGAACCTAGAGAGGACCCTAACACGCAGCAAAGGGGGATTGCTGGAGGGAAAAGGAGGAAGAAGAGGCTGATTCAACAAGGAGAAAAGACTCTGAGCTAAGAACTAAGATGGGGTAAGCTTGAGTTTCCATGCTCCCTCCACTTCCTTTATACTTTTTCTGTAGAAAGAAATGGCAGAGCCAACCCACTCTGGCCTGAGACCACTCCCTGTTAGCCTGCTCAGGAGCTGTAGGCAAGGATACCCTGGTGACCAGGGCACTGAGGAAGAAAAGGGGGCCTTTCATTCCATAATCATCATCACAGCTTCAGGCCAGCAAGGGTAATTACCAGCTTGCTTTTGCCATCCTGGCTGAAGTTGAATCATCAAATCCAAACCACCAAGTTTAGTAATCTCTGCTGAGTTCTACACTGTACAGCTATTTATATCAAGCATGTGGCATGGTCAGAAACCTCAGGATGTTCAGCCATGGTTGTATTATTAGAACAAACATGGAGAAGAACTGCATTGGCTTTTCAATTCTGCCTTCAGCTGGACAGTTTACAAATGCTGTGGGAAAGCAGGATCGACATGTTTGCATTCTGTTCACAGTGCACCTTCATTTGAAAACTGGCACCTACAGAAGCCTGACAATCAAATGAAACGACTTTGTAGCAGGGCTGCACAGGCTTTGCCATGACAAGGCTATGATAAATTGAGGGCACAGGAACCCATTTCTCCAGTGACTGAGAACACGTGCTGCTGTTTCTGTATGGAACCAGCCTCCTCAACTAATTAATTATTTCTTTTCTTTCTCTTTGAACTCTTTTAAGACACTGAATCCACTTTTTCAAGGCATGCTCAGGTAAATCAGCCAAATATTTCAAAGGAAATTTCATGAAACCCTGTCAAAGTTACTAGTAAACAACTCCTTTTCTAAAAAGCAAGGCCTTCAAAGGCTTCTCGCTATTCCCCTCGCTTTCTGGACATCACTTGTGTTTTCAGAAGCAGAAATTAATGGAAAGGGTATACTGAGGGTTATGTTATGAACAAGAAAGAAGAAGATTTCAAAAAAATGCTCCAATACTTGTACAAAACATAAATGTGAGGTTTAGGGGATTTTTTTGAGAAATGCCATGATCTTGGTAGCACCCTCAACCCAAAATAAACTGCACTAGAATTCTGCCAGGAGTAGTAACAGCAACACTGAAACAGACCTGATAATGAAGCAGTGGGCTTACGGGTAGTACTTCCTCACAACAGTCATAACACATGTGCCTCAAAACTTACCCTCTGAGCTGCTGGCCTGACTTACAAGAAAAAAAATCAGTATCCAAAGTAAATTACTCAGAAGAAATTAAACCAGAGATGTTTACAAAGCATTCTAAATTTTTCATCATCTCTTACATCTTGTATCTTTGTTAGTAGTACTTAGAAAAGTGCTGCAAAAAATATTTTATGCATTCTGAAATTATTGGTCTTTCAAGTAAAGTAGTCTTATCTGGTACAACTAGGAGCCCCTTTTCCTTCACAATTTACTTTTGTTCTGGAGAGAAGAATGAAAATTTGTCTCATCCGAAGTGTCAACCGACAATTTAAAAATCCAAAGTTTTAAAGAAATTGTCCTTGGTAAAAACATTTGCATAATAACAACAAGTAATTCTACCAAGCAGGTTCTCCCAATGACAAGTTTTGCAGGCAAAGATGAAGATAATGCCATCTGTGAAGGAAGGGCTAAACAACTGCACACCATTGGAAACCCTCTGCTTGTACACAAGGTAACACCACCACTGTTAGACAGCGGGACACCTACGGCTCTGTCAGTCTAATGCTACTAAAGCTGTACTCACTGAGCTGTCTGCCACTGGTTTTAGGAAAATAAATCAATAAACAAACTAAACCGTGCAAGTCAAACTTTGACTCCATTCACACAATCAAATTTTCAGATTAATACGGCACTCTGCTTCCAAACCTAAGAACATGGAAGAGGGCAGGAGAGGAGAGCATTACATTGATTTGCAAAAACACAAGTACCAAAAACAAAGCATAGAGGATTTCAATTTTTACAGGCTCTGTGATTCAGGAAAAAACTTTCCTTTATATTAAGAAGGTTTTACTGTATTTTTGGCAATCTAAACGAGTGTTCTACCAAGGAACTGTTCCCACAACAAGAATCAGCTGATCAACAAGGCCATGTCTCAAGTCCCTTGTGGGGGGGAGGACGGGAATCCATTTAGAAATTATTTTTGTAAGTCATTAAAGGATTAGCCATTTTAAACATTCAGTTAAGAAAACAGTTATGCAACTACTTTAACACCACCACCACACCCCCGCCAAAAAAAAAAAACAAAAAACCAGCCTGTATAATTTCAGGTTCATGGTACAATGTGTGTATTAATTTTGACATTAGCTGTTTAGATTATTGCACACATTTTATTGTTGCCATTTAAAGGATTCTAATAAGATAACACCATTGACAGCTTAACCTTTATTAAACTGTTGATAAAAGATGATTCTTTTAGCATGAAGTCAGAAGACATTACAAAAATTATCAAGCTATTAAAAGATTGCAATAAACTACTAAAAAAAAAAAAAAATTCTCTTTACAATATTGGTCTTTCATTTACAATTAGAGACCAGAAAAAATGAGGAGTTTGCCTTAATATTTTACTAAATTAGCATCTAAATAATACTTGAGGCACTTTTCAGAGATTATTGAAAGCTATGAGCAATTAGATCACTCAGAATTGAATCTGAAGAGTATGTCTCCCCTATTAACTGTTACGTACGACAGTATTGCTACTAGTTGCTTTTAAAATCCAAATATTTGGAAAGTTAAAGAGTTTGTAAAACACTGAAGTCAGCTCCAAGCTTTCTAGCTGTCTACAGTAGCAAATATGCTTCTCATATTTTTTACATACAGATGATTGTTTATGTATGAATTAAGCCTCACAACATAACTTGGAAGGTAGGAAGTGCAGTAACATTTAGACACAGTAGGAAGAAATTGTGACTTGCCAAAAGGAAGAGGAAGCATGAAGTGCACAACTCCATGGGCTCAGTCATCCCATTTCACAATACAGGATCTCTGATATTGCTCCAGCACACTGTATTACTCTGATAGTTCTAAATATCAGTGAGAATAACATATGTTCCCAAACACAAGACCTAAACAGAGCAGACAGACCTTAAAAAAGATCTGTTGTACTTCAGTTGTTCTGGATCAGTCAGTACAAAACCTTTTGTGATTTTACAGAAAAATCACATTCTATTTCTGTCCCTGGACTTGCCAAAACACATTAAAATAACAAAAGTCAAATTCTGTTCCTTGTATATCCACAGCCAATGGAATAGACGTTCTTGCCCCTGATTTCAAAGCCTTCCCAAGGACAGGAGAGCTTTGCAGTTTCCACATACCACCCTACACCCAGCTTCTCTGCTAGAGCCTTTGTGCAAAAAATAAAAATAAATAAAAGTACACAGCCATGAGTGAGAGACCTGAAATGCATTCATGGTCTCAAGCAGAGGGCACAGGGCAGATTTGATTTGATACATTAAGTTCCTTGATCAAAAATTTAAAACAATCAGAAAAGCTATTGGGATGGATGGAAGAAAGCTGTTTCCAGTGGGACAGATTTTCTTGTTCCTTCTGGCAAATGGACCATTAAAAAAAAAAAAAAGTTCACCCACAAATATCACAGTTGTTCAGCATCATATGCCAAAATAGGTCCCAGCCATTTCTCCACCTCTGCCACAGACAAATTTTTTCTCAGTGCATAATCTTCAACCTGCAAAGGGACCACAAAACATGATGAAGATTTTGAAACTTCACCTTTTCCTGTTTACAAAATTTTTGAGACATCGGCTCATTAGTTGTTAGAAAGCTCTAACACTACAACAACGGACAGTGTAAGTTACCTGATCTTTACATATTTTTCCAACAGCAAAATATTTGGCATTGGGACTGGAAAAGTAGAGGCCAGAAACTGCAGAAGCAGGTATCATTGCTAGTGATTCTGTTAAACCAATTCCTGGAAAAGAGAATGGGAATCTTCTTATTCTTGAGAATAAGCACAAATTCAGAGCCTTTTTTGTTGGGCAGCTTCAAGCAAACTCAAAAAAACCAATAAGCTTTCAGATGAATAAAACCAAAACGCATTTGCCACTTGTTAACTATCAAAAAAACCCACAGAGCTTTAAATATACTGCAGATTTTCATTACAGTTATGGCAAAGGAACTGTACGGTTTGAAGGAGATTTTGGCAAATGAGGATTTGAAACACATGAAGGTATTTTTGGAGCAGTGAAACATCTGACATGTAAAAATCAGAGGAAAACAAATGGAATTCATTCCTTTTTATGAATTACCATCTCAAGGTTCCTGTAGACCAGGAAATACACTGCTGAATTGGCTTTTTTTCCTGTTTATATCTGGAATGTCTTCTTTCAAGCATAAGGATGCTAGAAATTTTCTCTGTGCAGCAGAACCCTGTTTGCATGCAATCTGCTAATTAGGGACATAACTCCTTCACCAAAAGCACTGGCAGTGTTTTGCAAATTCTTCCCTGAATGAGGCAAAATAAAAATGGCAACGAAAAGGAAAAGACAGCAATTCCTAGAAGCATTCCAGTTCAATATTTTATGTAGTTCTGCACCACCCAATTTACTGGGTTTTTTTGGAATTTCAATCTTTCATTCACATAAAAAAGTTCAAGAATCTTAGTAAAGGAGAGTTACCTGTTGTTTCCTCAATGTTAGCAAGTTTCCACATGGTGAGTTTCTCTGTATGGTCAGGCTGGCTTGGATATCCAGGGGCAGGGCGAATTCCCTCATACTTAATTTTGCGTAGGTCAGAAAGATCTAGCTGCTCAGTATTACTGTAAGCCCAGAATTCCTTTCGAACCCTTTCATGGAGCTCCTCAGCAAATGCCTTGGAATAGAATGTGAAGATTTTTTTATATTTTACTTTGCACAGAATGATGCAACAGCTACTTGACTAAGACAAACAACGAGACAAACAATGATAGCGACTTTCTCCCCATTCCCATTTTCAAGAGAGCTCTTAACATAGGGAAGAAATTTGATGGAATTAAAATTATGGAATTAAAATATGCAAAACTTACATCGCTAATTCAAGTATTTTAATTTCTTCTCTTATTGGTAGATAAGGTTTTTTGATTGTCCTGCTTTGAAATCATATGTTCAAAAGATGTGGACAAGTAACCCAGAAGGACAAAGTTCATTAGCCTATGGTAGCGACACATTATAGCACTGAAGTCACTAGGTCTTGGCCACCTGAGTGTCTCATCCAGGTCCAGCTGTGGAAGGCCACATCATTCTTGTGTTCATGCTAGGATCAGATATAAGGACGTGCTGCTGCTCTTTTTAGTGGAGAACTTTTCCCCTAGCTGAAAGCGGGCAACAGCTTTTCTGAACTGCTCTTGCAGCTTACTCTATTTTGCCACCAACAGTTGCCCTTCAGGAAGAATTCCCACTGCAGTAAGAAGTATCTTTAGATAGCATCTAGTTATAATTGCTGAAACTGTGCTCTAGATTCAAACACACACCTACAGCTAACCCTACTTGTATTGTACTGAAGTGGCTCTAAGTTTGCTGAAAGTTGCAAGGAAACACATGATGAAACCTCATACCTCTGCCAACCGATCGCCGAGAGCCTTTACCATTATGATGCTGTATTCATCATCCTGTTTTCTAAATTCATTGCATAACTCATCTACACCAAAGCAGGCCACAGCAAACAGGCCTAAGTAGTCACAAATGCCAGAATCCATTGGTGCTATGAAGTCAGAGAGGCAGTAATATGGATCTGTGCAGGCAGAATCCTTTTCAGCCTGAAGTAACAAAAATCAGTACAATATATCAGAACATTTCAAAATACACTATTAGTGCACTACTAAGCTAAACAGCAGTGTTTTTAAGAGTAAAGGGCATAAGGCATTTCTGACAGACACCTAACCAGTCTTTGAGCAATAGTGGCTTTCCTGTAGTTAAATTCAAAGGAAACTACTTCTCCCACTCAGAGGGTGTTCAGACCACTGAAGACACATAAGAACAAAATGCCAAACAAGAAAGATGCTGTGCTGAACACACCTACAGATATTTTGCTTCTATTTACAGCTAGTAAGATTTAACAGCTTGTACTGTGGATTCAGCCTCTCTATGGGCCATTCACTTAAGAGCTGGACTTATCCTTCCAACTTGGAAGATTCTGTGATACAAATTATTACAAAATAAGGCACTCTTGTGCCAACCACTGGGTAAGAGAAGGAATACTTCATCTCTACCCCTCACAGATTCCATGTTTCTTAGCAAAACTGATGGTTGATATTGCAAACTGAAAATTCTTCAGTAACTCCACCACAGAATGGCTGTGACAGTTTATAAACACTCCTGGTTTCTTGTGCTACAAACTATGTGCTCAGTAATCTAGACAAAATAGCAGACCTTACACTAGCCACACACAAAGACAAACAAAATGCATCTATCACTACTGAAAATTTGAATCCTAAGTAAAGTTCAGGTAGGTTTATGCAAAGGAAAGTGGCCCATAGGGAGATGACTGGGGGGTGCTGGTCAACAGGCTGCTGAACATGAGCCAGCAGTATGCCCAAGCGGCCCAGGCAGCCAATGGCATCCTGGCCTGTATCAGGAATAGTGTGGCCAGTAGGACCATGGAAGTGAATTCTTCCCCCTATACTCAGCACTCAACTATGCTGTGTCTCGTTCTGGGCCCTCAATTCAGGAAGGACACTGAGGTGCTGGAGCATGTCCAGAGAAGGGCAACGGAGCTTGGGAAGGGTCTGGAGCACAAGTCTGATGAGGAGCAGCTGAGAGAGCTGGGGTTGTTCAGCCTGGAGAGGGGCAGTCTCAGGGGAGACCTTATTGCTCTCGGCAACTACCTGAAAGAAGCCAGGTAAGGGTTGGCCTCTTCTCCCAGGCAACAACTGATGAATGAGAGGGCGGGCACAGTCTTAAGCTGTGCCAGGTAAAGTTTAGGTTGGACATTAGGAAGAAATTCTTCACAGAAAGGGCAATTAAACAATGGAATGGGTTGCCAGAGGAGGTGGTGGAGTCACCATCCCTGGAGATATTTAAGGAAAACTCGGGCATGGCACTGAGTGCCATGGTCTAGTTGACACAATGGTGTTTAGTCACAAGTTGAACTCGTTGATCTTGGAGGTCTTTTCCAACCTAATTGATTTTGTCATCCTGTGGAATGGGAAATACACTGCACACTGGATCCTTTTCCAAACAGGAAAAAAGGTAATAGAAAGAGTACCCAACAAGAAATTTTGAATCACATCAGTGTATTCATTGGCGAAACATGATTGCTATTTAAGAAGTGGCACAGCTCTTGTAAATCTACCCAACTTAGAGAGAGAAAGGTTATTCCATGGCTATCATTTAGAAGAAGATTCTTATTCTATGACACTATTTTAACATTGCTTTCCACCCAATCACAACTACATCTTAGAAGCAAATAAACCAATCGCACTCTTGAAAAACAAAGAAAAATGGTCTATTAATCTACTAGGTTAATACCATAAAGTACTGTAAAACCAAAGAAATATCCTTTTTACACATAGGATATGTTAATTTTAAGGTTCTTTTGTAATGGTTAGAGTTAAGGAAAATACTAAATGCATCTCCAACTTTTAGATTTATATCACATCCTTACTAAAAGGAACATTTTCTACAAGAAACAGAAGACAATTATTCACTTCCACTTTGGTCTGGTGAAGACTGCTGAATTACTACATACACCAGATTGGAAGACATGCAGCTAAAATATATAGAGTCCAGAAGAACAGCATGCACAATAGCACAGAGTTGCATAGCCTTAAAACTTTGAGAGAAGCCTGAATAATTGGGGATATATAAGATAAAACAGACTAAGGAAAATAACAGTATTCCAATAATAAAACCCATTACAAGACTATCATTAAATCAGATATTCTTCCTGAGAGAACCCTGGGAAAAGGCCAGGAAAAGAAGCAGTAGTAAACTTGATTTACATGGTATATCAAAATATTTAACTAGGCCATAAGGCTCTGGAACAGCCCTGCCTGTGTGCTTGTTGAGAGCATTTTATATAAACATCTGCCATTGACTGTTGTGATCCATCTCTGTGCAACAAATAATCTGTTCCAGGGAACTGGAACAGAAAAACTTAAGAGTTATGTATTTCTTAGTACAGTTCTGCAGTGTTGGCTCATGACTGTCCTTATAGAATCTTGTACTCCAGAAACTTAGGTAGTTGTTGAATTATTTTTTTTGATTACTCTGAATATGTGAACTATGAAAAAGCCAAATCAGAAGATACGGCAAAAGGAGAGGCAGACTATCTTGAAAGTTCAATCTATCAAATTAAATGCTAATCTAGGTAAGTATGATTCAAGCATGAATACTTAAAATAATGATTAGTTCAACCAGAATTAGCAGCCAACTAATTCTAAACTGCCCCTTCATATGGTGAATTTTACATAAAAACTAAAACTATCAAAAACACTTATCTCCACTGAGCTTTATTTTACAGGGTTTTTTAATTCTAACTGGGTTTAACCTTTAACACATTCAAGCAGACTTTTTCATCTAAAGCAGAATTCAGGGATATTAGAGAACTAAGGTTCATTAGGTTCTAATTTAGCAACACAAGATCCATGTAATGAATTTATACAGCACATTGCTTTAGGACATCCTGAATGTTAAAATTCAGACAGAAAATGCACATCATAGCTGAAGATGTTAAATCTATAAAGCATTTTGTACAACTATTACAATGCAAAATACTACAAATACTAAAATACAAATACCCGGATCACCACCAAAAAGATCTTATTACCGAAAGAAATGGCAAGACAACAGCTGCAGACAGATTACAATGACCATTTTCTGCAGATTTTTATTAGAGCACTTCTATCACATTATTGCAACGCGGGAGAAAAAAAAAATCAATTTGACAAATTAATAAATGTCATTGTACCTGTTGCCTCAAGCCATAAAATTTTGCTATTGGTTCTGAAGATCCCACTGCCTCTTCTACAGCATATAAGTGGATATCATCCTGAACACTTCGAGCTGGCCAGAAACCAACCACACCTCTGGCTCGTAATTTCTTTTGATTAATCAATGTTTTCAGTAGATCTTGAGCATCATTATAGACTCTCTTTGCTTCTTCACCTAGCCAAAAAAAAAAAAAAAAAAAAAGAAATGCCCTTTAGAAAAGGCATGTTTTCATGACTGGCTAAATAAGTTAAAGAATTGTTGAAAATTGATTCATTTTTCACATAACTTTCCAATGACTGCAATGATCTGTCAGCTACAGGAAATAGGCAGACAGAAGTGTGGTTGTGTCTATAGAGCTGTAACAACATATATCTTGGGGGGGGAAAAAACAAACCCGCAAAACATTTCAGCCACCACCATTCTAGTAGAAGCAAAAGATGCAAAATAAAATAAGCAACAGAGACCTGGTGTGTGCACCTACATTACCAAAGTGCAGTTGACCCAGAACATTGTTTTCAGTGTCACCCTTCCATTTTCATTATGTATTTCAACACCTACTGAATAGTTTCAAAAGGAGGCAGAGCTCTCTTGCCATCTTCACCCACAATGGAAACACAGATATAGTAAGTGCTCTGATGCCATTTTCTGCCATTAAAATACTTCCCTGTGCTTTGGCAGGTGAATGCTAAATAAGATCACTGAGTATTTTTCCCCATTTATTTTTCAACCTCACATGAACATGGTTCACCAACTGTTGCTTTAAACAAATTATTTCAGTTTTGTTTTCACAATTGTTTCCACTATTCCTATGTATTTCAAAACATTCAGAATCTTAATGCAGCAGGCAGGCCTGTTAGGATTATTTCCATGAAGTAAATGCAATTTCAGTACTCACCTACAGTTTTATCACTAAAGATCTTAGGAAAACTCCGGTTGGGATATTTTCCCCTAAGTTGCCAGACATCAAAGAAGGGCTTCCAGTCAATGTATTCTACCAGCTTCTTCAGGTCATAATCTTCAAAGACTTTTGTGCCGATAAATTTTGGCTTTACTGTGAGAATCAGAAGTATGATTTGACATGACAAAAATAATTTACAATTGCTTGTATATGTGCAGCATAACTGATGCACACCAGCCTCCACCACTGCAAAAGACCTCTTCCAAAGTAACTGGCTTACAATTCTCACTGTCATATCATTCCCAAGTCATACCATACTCCACAGTTACAATGTAACAAAAAAAGGCATAATGGCATGTAAAATTGAAACAGAACAATTAAAGCCTTTTGTTCCTTCATACAAATCAACACTTATTAGCTGTTGGACTTTGGAACTTACTTCATTGGCCAGAATATTGGCCAAGACAGAAGACCAAAAAAAACCTACACAACTTATCAATACATATTTTATAGGCATATATACCTTTCATATTTACAAATCCCTTTCTATACACAGACATGTTACATGCCATGATACTGCAGAATATTTCTGTAAATTTTTATGTAATTTCTAAGAACTTTTGCAGCCACCACACATTTATTTAGATACATGTGCACTTATGAAAACATAAAATGGATTTATATGTGCAAAGCCACAAGCTTTGCACCTGTTTTCTCTGTACTGTTCCATACTTTATAATACAGCCTTTATCGAGATTAGCTATTGAAAATTAACATCTTGTTGAGTCTTGTAAATAAAATGACAGAAAGCAGCGTTAATGTCACTGCAGAATGCAACATCTTGTGGAATGCTGTTTATACTTCTAATCTCTAATTTAAAAGAAAAAAACCAAAACAAACCAGTACAAAAACTGATGGGGGAAGGGTAGGAAAAAGTGTAAGAAGGAATGTCATACAGATGCCATGTCACAACATGTGTTCCCCAAATGTGGTATAGTAAGTTTTGCTAAGGAATGAGCCAGGTGGACATTATTTTGCAAAGCGGTCATTAGATTTTCCTTTCATTATAAGGTGTTATGGATAACTCATTGTTTTAGGATTTTCTTGTCAATTTTTTTATTAACTTGAAATTTAATTTTAAAATGAGCTGTGAAAAAATAAAGCAGAAACAGATTGCTCAAATTTATGCAAAAAAGATCTCTGCTGAGACAGACACCAATTTATTCAAGCTGTTACACTGCTATATTCTGAAGTTTAATCAAGCATAATTTAATTAAAAATACATCTAAAATAGATACATTAAATAAAACAAAGGCACAGCAACAACAAACAACACATAAACTGACCTGGTTCATGGCCTGATAACCAGTCATTATGGAAACCTTTTCTTCTAGCTTGCTGTAGAGACAAGTACCTCCTTTCCTGTATGGACATAAAGGTTAATTTCAGGAAGCCAGCCATCCTTCAGACACAAACTGTAACTGTTGACTTGTGATAGACTTTTATTCAAAATATTCTTCACGCCAAATCTGACAACCACCAATTTCAGTCCCAACAACTGTGAGCTCACAGCTGTAAAGTAGGATCACTTCACAACCATACCATTATTTTTTCCTGTATACATCTAATAAAACTGGCCTACAAGATTTCTAGTTCCTCTGAACTACACCAGAGGTTCCTTTATTACTTTAAAATATAGGTAACAGCAAGATATTCTCCTACTGCTCACATCCCTCACCTAAACAAGACTAAAATACTGGGAAAGCATGGTGTTTTAAAATACAGTGTAGCTCATTACCAGCAAAAGCAACCAGTGCCATTTTCATTACCCTGGTTGTAGCTCCCCATTTCCAGCTACTGCTCCAGAAGAGCACTGGTCTCCTGTAGGTTGGTTACAATGACACAACTGCCAGCTCCATGGAGATGTCCTAGATGCCGCTTACTGGCCATTGATGACAATCAAGAATGTGCCAAACATGTTAGACTCCTGCAGAATTTTCCCTTACAGATTAGAGAATCTGATTTCATAAGTACTTCTGGAAGTTTTCAATGAATTCTACTGCAAGTTTTAAACCAGTGCAAATATACCTGAAGGTCTTCATAAGGAGCTGAAACCAAGAGTAATGAGGCAAGTGCCAACCACTCCAAACAAGAAGTTAGCTCAATTATATTAGTACCTTGAGAGATTCATAGTGTTCTTGTCTGATTTCTTCGTATTCCTCTACTATTTCTTCAAAGAAATCATCCTTTACGCTATTGTCTAAGAGCTGGGAGCACTGAGAAAAGAGAAAGCAGTAAGGACATACTGCAGCATAAGGACAGAGTATGAATTTCAGACTAAGCAGTCTCTTTTGAATTTGTTTCCAATTACACTTGGCAACACTAAACTAAGCCTTACCAATAATCTGTAAACTAGATTCAAACTGTTCAAACTATTGATATTTAAATATGAGTATTATAGAGAGCATTGCCCTGCTACACAGGTAAAATTAGCAGAGCCAATGGCTCTGGAAAGACATGAGAGAAAAATACTGCAAAATTCAGAGACTGAATAGTCACAAAAACAGCACGCAGCTTGGCCTACTTCTTACAAGCAGGTATTTGCCAGCTAAGACTACACATTTCACTGAAAGAGAATTCATCCTAATGAACTCCAGCCACACGTTTCTCAGTATTAATATTGCCATCTAATTAACTTCAGAAATATATCCAAATCAGAGAGAACAGCAGTTCATATATAACTCCATCGCTCTTCACTATAAAACATCTCAAAACTACAGTCAGGGACTCAGAGTGAATGTTACCCTCACTAGAGAAACGGGCCTCTAAATAAAAGTACCCAGTGACAGTAAGTGACACAAGTCAGATGAGAGAACCACACAGCAACAAAAGAACAACTGAAGCAATAGTAGTTTAGAAACCGGTCCCTGTCATGCCTCTTCAATTTTCTGCCACAACATTATGCCCTGCAGGAAAGGATGAGAGGCACAACAGAAAAACAGGGCATGTATTTTTGCATGGATGAGAAACTATAATTTAGAACTTACAACCACAACACTCTTGGATGCATCCAGGACATGAATTACAGGTGCGCTATATCGTGGGGCAATTTTAACAGCAGTGTGTGTTCTTCAATGAAAAAGAAAAAGAGTGAGCATTTCATAACTGAAGCAAAAAAAAACAACAGAACTAAAACACCCAACAAAAAACAGACAAAACCCCCAGCGAAATAAATCCTGACTTAATGCATAGACCAGAACTTCAAAAGAAGAAATTCATTCATCCATCTGCTATGCATGAATCATTAAACACAGATTTTAATAATAGGTACATAAACACTTTTCTTCAAAGAGTATCAGAACACTTCATAAATAATGTGCCAACTCACATTCCCTCACTGTCTTACCAGCTGAATGAAAATCAGCAACTCATTAATCTGAGTTTCATAAAATTTCACTGAGAATGTTCCAAACTAAGCCTACCATGAGCAAACGGGTTTTTTTTTAATCCTTTTTGCTCATCTTACATCTTTCCCTCCCACAAGCTGGGTCTGTGGATTAGCATTAACCTAATTCAGTGATGATTATTCCATTTCTGCAATGGTCTGCTTCAAAACTGGAGGTACAAGTCCTCTACTCACCTGAAGAAGGAATTCTGCCAGCGGTCAATAAATATTACAAATGTGCATCTTGAAGATACAGTGAACACTGCATTATCACTACAGGAGCAATAAAGGAAGGTAGTGATCCTACTCTCCACTGTCCATCAAATTATGAGACAATTTTCTAAAGCCATAAATATGGAATATAATAGCTCTGCTACAATATGTGCTGCCCTGACAAAGAAAGGAACACTGCTAATAGCTTCTAGTGATGAAAGAACCACTGTGCAAGTCCTGCCAAAACTCTGCAGGCAAGTGTAGGAACAAAGACCTTAGAGGCTAAAGCTCAGTTTGCTTTCTTGTATGCTAAGGTCAAACACCATTTTTTAAATTAAATTTAAATCAGAGCCCAGGAAGCCATTTTCCACAGCAGAGATAAGATCTCCTTTTTCTTCAGGTTCTGTCAAATACCTCTGTGTCAAGCACCTGGACACAGAGGTTTATTGATGACTGTGCAACACAGCAGTGAAACACTGTCCAGCATCCTCTGAATTTACTTCTAGGAGACACATTTTTGATCTTGACAGCTCTGTATTTTATAAAAGGATATTGTATCTTCTATTTTGATAGAAATGAACAAAAGAAACAAACAGGGCATGGTCCTACAATGGCACTGTATCAGCCATTACATAGTAATTTTTATACTTTTTTAATAATAAACTTTACCATAACAAAAATGTCACCATTTCTCAGCACCTGAATTTCCCAAAGCAGCATAGCAAGAATGCAAACTTCATCATTACTATAAATTATGAAGAAATTCTATTTATTGATTCAGGAGGAAAAAATCCAGCCTCTCTTTCAATCTAACCTCACTTTACGTCCTTCAAAGTACTTATCATCTCCTTATTCCAAATAACAGTATCTACTTATTACAAGGAAAAACAATGGAGATGGTTCTTCATTAGCAACCTCTGACACATACACAACCTTTGAGAATGTACACATGAGGTTAAACTTAAAACTGGGGAATTAAAATTAAATATATACTACAAATCGAGTCTTCCATAAAGAATACCTTTACTTGGCATATATTTTATAGACACCGTATTGTGTCTGGGCACACGCATAAGTATATATTTATATACAGTTGACATGAATAAAATTATTATTTATGTATTCAAAATTATACACATATTCTTCAGTAATTTCCATATTCAAGGATAAAACTAGTGCTGCCTCCCTGTTAGCTACATTCATCTCTGTGAATAAATTGTACAAAATTGTTTGATGCTGGTTATTTGACATCGATTACAAGGCCACTGTGCCCTATGTGAAAACACCAAAACGATCTAAAGAAAGGGCTCTCCTAAGATCTCCACTTAAAGTCTTCCCTTCATTCACCCTCCCGCCTTCTTCTTTTTTTTTTTTTAAAGAAAAATCCCCTCCATATTTGTTCTCAGTATCAAAGCCATAGAAGAGACACATAGGGAGAAGGAGAAAAAAGATAGAGTGACCCCTGCATTATAACTACAGGAACAATAAAGACTGGTAGTGATCCCACTCTCCTCTGTCTGTCGGATTATGAGATGATTTGCTAAAGCAAAAAATACAGAATGCAATAGGTCTGGCTACAATATGTGCTGCTCTGATAAAGAAAGCAACACTTGTAACAGCGTCTACTTACACAAAAAATGATCTCTGCAGTCTTCTGAGCTGTCACCTACTCAAGCATATTGTAACCTAAACAAGTCAGCAAAGCATGACCCTTGCCCAAAACCCATCTGTGGTAATGTTAAGACCAGGTGTCAGTGAGCTGTCAACACTGGTCTTCAGAATATTATAGCAGTTCTATTATTTCATTTGAACAGATCTGAGAGAACAAGATCCAAACAGAAAAGCTCAGTCTATTAAAAGCAACATGGTAAGTACTTCAAGGTAAGTGGCTAGACTTTATCCCCTATCAGCCTGCATGAACAAGACTGGAGACTCAACCCAATCATCACCTTGCTGAACAATGATCCAGGAAAATACAGTAACTTTCTTAAAATAGCTCCCTGATGTCAACATGATCATTTCAACATGATCCTGCATTTTCAGAATGTTTTGTTGAATCAAAGTAGATCACTCAGCCCTCAGAAGAACAGAACTGTATTCATATGCATGCGTGCATTTAACTTTTAGAGGGAATACAGTACTTCCACACACTGTATATACTTGCAAAACACACAACTTGGAAAAAATTAAACGTTTAAGATGTCCAATATTTGTTATGTCCTGACTACATGTTCACTCTGTATTCTAGGATTTCTGAGACAAGAAATAACAGCCTATCTTAAGTAGATATTTCCCATCTTACCAACTAAGATATCTTACTTAGAAGTAGTTGCTCCTCCAATCAGCAAAGGAATCTTTATTGCCAATCTCTCCATTTCCTTAGCGACAAAAATCATCTCATCCAGAGACGGAGTGATGAGACCAGACAGGCCAATTATATCTGTTGCATATTTACAAACACACATACACAAAAGGTTTAGCAAATCCACTCTAGAAAGACATAGAAATTATTACAGAAAGGTTTATTTCATAGCTTCACGTGTCAGATAAAAATAATGAGATAAAAAGGAAGGTAGTCATGAGTCTAGAAGGAACATTTGACCCAATTAGAAAGTAAAAGCTTTCCAAGAATGACAATGATTCCAAATCCCCAGTTTAAGATATTTCTCAGTTTTCACAGCTGCTGAAAATCTATTGCTCTAGTTTCACCAATAAATAAACAGTACTTTTGATTAGCAAGCTCCAAGTCTCAGAAGTTCAGCACTGGGGAGGGAAATAAGACAAAGTAATTATAAGCTCTGCTCTTGGAAACAGCAAACACTTTCAAACTTCATCACCTATGTTCCACACAATTCATCTTTTCCAAGATGCAGCAGACTGTTTCAAAGCAACTGCAACCTGTTTCGGAAAGTTCATTATTTATTACAACAATTCATTCCTGATTTCACACTCACTGATCTGGCAGGCCAAATGCCAAGTTCTTTCACTGATTTAAGACCCAACAAGGAGTTACCTAAACCTTTTCAAAGCTCCATTTATTCATCTGTTAAACAAATACCAAAATATCTTTCATGGAATTGCCCTTTTGATACAGGGTTTTAATTCCTTGGGCTAGGTTTCATAAGAAGTGCCAAATACTAAATAATTAATACTGTTAATACAGAAGTTCTGATTTCTCTGAAGATAGTCTGACCAAATCATAGACAGCTTAGGAATACAATAAACAGCAATAAAGAATGCAAGTGTGGTTTAAAAATCAAACAATTCAGAAGTACTAATGAAATCTCTCTATACCTGCTTTGTTCTCAAGAGCAGCTCTCAATATCTTATCACATGGAGTCATGACTCCTAAATCAATAACTCTGTGAAAAGAAGTGAGAAGACACATGATTCTTTAAATAATAAATAAAATTTCTGCTAAAGGGCAAATACATATATCTTACCATAAATAATTGATCTAACATTGAAGGTAAAATTGAGATATTTGTTTGTTTCTCTTAAGACCGCTTTTGGGAATTTTAATATAGAAAGTATCTCTTGGTCTGGCAAAATTTTCAATAAGTCAGAGTTCCAGATGGCATAGGAGTTAAGAAAATCCAAGTATAAGAGGTGTGGGTTTTTTTGTTAAATAAGTTTTTGTGGTTGCACTAAGTCTGGCTGAGTTAATTTTCTTCACAGCAGCTGGTATTGTGCTGTGTTTTAGATCTACGACCAAAACAATACTGCTAACACACTAAAATTAAACTATTGATGAACAATGTTCTCCCAGCATCAAGGCCTTCCCTGTTTCTTACTCTAACCCCTCAAGGAATAGACTGTAAGTAGACACAACCAGACAGATGACCCAAACTAACCACAGAAATATTCCATGGCATATGATGTCAAGCTCAGCAATAAAGAAGTAGAGTAAGGGGTTTAGCAGGGGTTAGTCATCTTTTGTTCAGGAACTGGCTAGGCACCAGTTTACCCATGGGAGGTGGCAAGGAGATTGCCTTTGCATGACTTGTTTTTTCTTTCTTCTTCCACTTCTGCTTCACTTATTAAACATTTTTGCCCATGCACAATTTTTCTTGCTTTCATTCTTCCTTTCCTCTTTCCCCATCCCACTGAGGCTGGCTGGGTGGAAGTGACTGGCTGCAAGGTGCTTAGCTGCCTATCAGGGCTGCCAACAGCAGTGGCATTTCTGAAGTTATTTGGATAATACAAAAAGGTTTTATGGACATCAATCTTATATCAGGAATATAAGATGATTCACATCAAGGTTGCACCTTATTAAAGCACACATTGTATGAAATGAGACACTGCACGTCCCTTGTCAGCATTTTAATGCTATTAATCCCAGCCATTGCCAAGGTTTTAATTTTTTCAAGTAAGCCATCCCAGCCTGCTGGTTTCATTCAGCATCACTCACACTTCACGGTGACAGAAAACTCTATGGCTACAGTTCAGTAAGTCTAAATAAAGCCCAAGAAAGCCTGCAACCAATCCACAGAATTTCAAGAGGAAATTAAATGGAATAGACTGCATACACACAGCACTGCTACTGACTTCAACACTTCATGTTTTAAAATAAAGAGGTAATTTTGGCTCTTTTTAGAGCAAATGACAATGCAAAGTTGAAACAAAACAAAGGAATGAATGGTAAGAGTTCCAAAGCTGATTCAGCTTTCTGCAGCATCTGACAGACCATTGACAAAGGGCACTGATGGAAATATGACCATTCATTCCAACACTGTTGCCAACACTGCTGCGGATACACAGGGCATAAAAGACCTGACTTTTCTTGAACTTCTAACGTTTGAAGTTCAGAAACTCATCTCTTATTTAACAAAACATACCCCAGCAAGTTTTTAAACCTCACAATTAACAAAAAGCTTCAAAAACTACAAGTTTCATTCAAATCTTACAAGACTTCCTTTTTTCCCAAAGCAGTCCACACATAGTACTGCCTACTGTAATTGTCGTATCTGATTTCTTCAGACATTACACTTTCATATTTAAGAAATCACATTTATTATATTTAACTGAAATAAAACAAATACAAAAATTGATGTTCTCATTTATGTTCTAATTGAGGTTAAACTGCATTCACCTTAGATGCCAATTTATGAGGAAAAATAGTATTAAAGGAGAAGGCAGTGCTCCCTCTTGCTCCCTCATTAGTAATAGCTGCTATGATCTATGTTCCCAAACGCAATTTGGGGAACAGAGGACAGTTCCCAAGAAATGCCCAGTTTTTGTCACTGCAGCTAGAGCTGGTCTAAGGTACTGATTATGTACCCTTCTACAGCTGTGTTCCCAGCTACCTAATGTTAGTCTCTTTACCTGAAGTTGTTGCAGCCCAGAACAACTCCCACAATGTTCTTGCCAATATCATGGACGTCACCTTTGACAGTTGCTAATACTATTGTACCCTGGTAAGGATCCTGGAAGTTGAAGAAATAACACAAGAGTTAAATTACTCAGAAGCCTTGGTATGTTCGCAGAGATTCTTCAACACTGAAATCCAAATGCATGTCCCAGACTACTTTTGCAGTAATTGCAAAGCCAAGTTGAGATAATACAGTAAATAATATAAACTATTTAAAAATATCCAGGTAATAGAAACTTGCACATGAAATACTCTTGCAAATGGTATGGATGTTATTCAAAAATCCGTGTTCAAGAAAATAAAATAGCAGATAAAACAGTTTCAGATCTGGATAGCATTTTGTGCAGTGCAATAACCGAACTTCTAAGGTACCTCTGCTCCAAATACACAACTCAACAATAAAGAGATTAAATAGATCAAATATTTAGAACAAAAGGGCATGAATACTCATAATTACATGCCTGTCTGCATTAAGATCTATCTTTCAATGCAATGCTGAGAAGAATGAGGAATTAACAAAATTAGAAGGAAAATTAGAGGAATTAGCAAAAGCAAAGAGACTATGTTTTTTATGCAACATGAATAACAAAGGAGACAATCAGTGCAGTGATCACACGACTTCAGACTACTCAAGTTGAACAAATGGGCTGGAAGAAGGATCTCCTTGAAGAAGGGAAGGTGTTCTGCCACAAGAAGGTCCTAGGTTAGATGGCATTCAGCCTGACAAAGGGTGCTACCAGCAGCACAACAGTGAAACTTCCCACAGCAGTTCTCCACCAGGACACAAGACTTGGCAATACATTTTTAGTTGTATAATCACTGTTGTCATTTGGAGCAGCTCCAGGCTATAACAGTGGTATGTCTGAGTTGGTGCAGGATCAGATGCCAGTAAGCAACTACTTAAATTGCACAGAGCATATTCTATGCAAAACTACAAAATATTTTTCCAGACAGTATCTCATCTCCTTTGCAGATGGCAGAACTGGATGATTAAATCCTTCTATGAAGCATCTTATATTTCTGGACATATTGAGTAGTTCTCTATTTCACGAGCCTACATTGCCTTCTGCAGTTGCAATATTATGGGTTAAAAAAAAAATCTTTATAGATTACCAGGAGTGATACTAGAATTTCCCATGGTCCTAACACATTTGTTGAATAAAATCCCTGGATCCCCACCAATGCTGCTGTTTACTAAAATCTATTATTTCCCCAGTGCTTCTGTTTTACAGAAAACTGGAGAAGAGTGAAATCAAAATGGAGCTCTGTAAGTCAGCCATCTCAGTACATCAACCAAAAATTTAGCAGTTGAAAACATACTTCTAGAATGTAAGAGGAAACTGGGGAAAGAGATTAATCAAGGACAGAGGAAAGAACAAAAAGTGCTGCCCCGCATTGTATCACACCTAATAACTACTGATGATTTAACTAGTGATTGATATAAAAAAAAAAAAGTTAATAAAAATTGGATTTGTACATGGGAGGAAGAAAAAATCTGTGCTGGGCAGCAAACAACATGCCCAGAGCACATGCCACTTTAAATAAACCCTATTTAGGGCACACTGTGATTTCAATTGTCTTAAGCAAGGAGGTCCTCAAGTTCTGGGCACACATCCAAAGGGCTTCTTTGTTTTAATCTTGATGGAGATCCACAGCCACAGCTATTTATCTTCAAATGTAACTATCAACGCTTTGCATTTCCTGGCAGTCTGTGACTAAAACTGTCCTGGAGGTTACAGTAGTCTGGGTAACATCACACAGATCAGTTACCAGAGTCTGCAAATCATTTTCCTTCAAGTCAACATCTCACTCTGGAGATAGATGCAGCTGTTTTTCTCTCTCTCTCACCAATTCTCTATACCATGACCACATATTTTTTTAAGAGGAAGGCACTACATCCCTTGCCGGCAAAAGGTAGAGGGAAGCAGGAGGACAGAAGTTTTGCCTTTTCCCTCCTGCTCTCCTCAGGCATCAGCACATCTACACTCTTATCAAGAGTGTTTGCTATCTTTATAAGAACCTCCCAAACTCCACTTCACTTCTCTTAACCAGAGAATTAAGTGCCAGACAGTTCAGAAAAGATCCTAATCCAGTGCTCACAGAAGCAATACGACAATTCTCAAGGACTTCAAACAGCATCAAAACAAACCAGAAGGTGCCAAATACCAGCACTGTCATCTGAATTAAAAGAGAACAGCATGAGCTGGAGAGAGATGACACATAGAAAGGTAACTCATGACAGCCAGAGAACAGACCCACTTGAGATACAGCAGAGCAGGGATCCAGAAAGAGCCTGGGAAAAGAGACCAGGCATTCTCCTTCTTCCACTACAATTAGTCAGGTTTGATTACCAGGCCATTTTTCTTTCCAAATTATTTGCTGTATTTGTTGCATTTATGCTGGACAATTACATAACATATACACAGCAAGTAGAAAGATACTAAGACAATTTCAAGGGAAGAATTAGGAAACATTCAAAAATCCACAGAAGAGAAACCAAAGGAAATACACAATTATCAGTTTAGAGAAATTCTGCTGTTCTTCCTTTTTTTGTGTGTGTGTGTGTGTGTTAAAAACCAGATCTGATTACAGCTATTATCTCTGAGAACTCATGAAGACAAGGTAAGTTTCCACAGGACTAAAAAAAAAAAAAGTAAAGGGACATCAAACCTAAATTTGACAGTCAGACAAAGACAAGAGAAGAAAAATACAACCAAAACTGTAAGCACCTATCACATTATAAATATAGTGGAAACAGCAGATGTGAGTATTTAAAATGGGATTTTGTCCAATTCATCTCAACTCTTTTTTCTACTGAATACAATCTTGTCAGTATGGACAAACAAGGTGCATTTTCTGGTGCTCCAATCAGGTATTCCATTTACCAAATTTGGAAGTGACAACTTCAAGTATATTCTCAGGCATCAACTGTTGGCTGCGAAACAGGAAATGCAATAAAGGAAAGGCCCACAAGGATCTGAAAATCACTAGGTATTTTAAAATATATTTTGTATATTCGATAAAATGCAGTTTTCAGAAACTGGTGGCAAAATACACATATAAGAAGACAACTACATTGAGACTCTGTTCTCATAAACACTTGTAACCTGCAAGTTAGGCACGGCTACACACGCAGGGAGCACACTATTCTGTCATAGCAAGAGGTCTTGAAGTCACAATCTATGAAGAAAAAGGGTGGAAGAAAGAGGTTTGTTTAGCTGGGACAATGATCAGGCCTATGGAGAAGGGAAGTGCTGAATAAAGAGAAATGGTGACAGGCTTTGAACATGGAAAAGGAAGTTACAGAGTTCACTGAGGGCAGAAGCAAGTGGTAAAATCTGCCATAAAGCTAAAAGTATCATCAGTGAGTAACACCAGAATTAAATGCCTAGAAAAATACAAGAAATTAGTAACAGTGATATAAAGAACCTACAAAGTCTTATGGCACCGTTCAGGAAATTTGTGACAACAGCTTAGGTACACACAAAGCAGCGTCCCACAGAATCTGCACTTTATGAATTTCAGATCTATTTCAAATTATGCCAAGATTGTCAGTTTACATACAACGGCATCAACTCTCCAGATAATATAAGTAAATAGTAATAAGTAATTCCTCTATTTGTCAGAGCAAGTTGTAACAGAGTTTGAAAGGATTGTAACTTGCCTCTTCCTCTACGCTGCCTCGTTTGGCTCTCCTTTCCTCCCTTTCTTTTTCCATGTAGGGAATAAGGTGGCCAACCGCTTTCTTCATAACTCGAGCAGACTTTATCACCTGCACAGATAAAGGAGGGGGGGTGGAATAAACAATAAAGACAAGGTATAGGAATAGCCTCAGTGTTCTCTTAGCTTTCTCTTAAGCCCATTCAAGCAATAAATGAAACTTCAGATCCAAGTTCCAGCTTTGCAGATCATTCTGTGCCAGCAGGCTGCTGGCCTTACTGGGCTAAGGGTCTACACATGACACTTTCTTTCACAGTACAGCCTTCTGGATCACTTACAAACAAACAGGCCCACATTTGGAAGGTGCTAAACACAGTAATTTTTATTTGGATCTTTTCACTCTCTTGCTCTTTTTCATCAGCTCAGACTGAAAACTGCATTTCAAATACAGCAAAAACACTCAGGAAGAAAGGAAACAAACACTACATAAAGAAAGTCAAGTTCAAAAGTTAAATATGGAAATGTCTGATTCTTAAGAGCACCAGAATTTTTTAAATTCTTATGCTCCATCTAAAAAAACAGCCAGCATAGAATGTTTTGGCTGCATTTTACAATGCTAATTTTTGCAAAATAGGAAAATATATGAAATATATAAAATTATTTTCTCATTACCTGAGGCAGAAACATCTTTCCAGCACCAAAAAGATCACCAACGATTTTCATGCCATTCATCAAAGGCCCTTCAATTACATTTAGAGGTCGGGGATATTTTTCCTTATTTAATCTTGCTTCTTCTGTATCTGCAGTGACATACTTCTCAATGCCCTGGGAAAAAAAACTGAAAAGCTTTTATCTTGCTAGGAATACAACTTTTATTTAGTTGCCTTCCCCCCCCCTCCCCCCCCCCCCCCCCCCAAAAAAAAAAAAAAATCACAAGGAAAGTACAGCTAGTCTTTAGGAATACCTCAAATGTCTATTGAAAACAGGCTTTCTTATGAAACAAAACACTACAGGTTCTTAGGCATATAAAGGTATTCAAAGCAAGGCCCCAGTATTAACAGATTTGGTCGTTTTTCTTAACCATGCCATAGGAAAAACCCAAGACTCAAAGACTGCCTCCACAGCACAGGTGCCACTCAGTGCAGTACTACTAAGGGACCAAAATGCCTCTAGAAGTAAAAGCTGTATGTCACAAAGTAAAACCAACATGTTTCTACCAACACCTAATGGAATAAAATATGAAGGGTCAAGGACTTCAACTTGTGAAGTTTAAAGGTAAACCACTACCGTTTTTTCTGTTATTGAAGATAAATAGATCAGTTAAATATATTATTAATTAATAGCTTGTTAAAAAAAGGCAGCTGAAGAACTAAAGCCAAATATGTCCCTTAAAGTCTGAGTTGAGATCATGGCTCTGAGAGCTGATGGATAGGACAGTTTTCTGCACAGATTCACCTTTATGAGAGCATATTCCAGTCTTTCCTCCACAGAACTTTTACGCCACTCATCAGTCTGTACAACTTTTTTTCCTCCTTGGGCATGATTCTAAAAAAGAAAGACATCCATAGGAGCTTGCAAGCATAAAAACTACAATTATGGACTTCACTTTTAGAAAAATGATGATAATTCCAAGCACTGACTCATAAAATAATTTTAGACTATTCAGAAGGCGTTTTATATACATGCAAATCATATTGCAAACACTTGTGTACTACAGGTGCTTATGGGGTCTATATCCCAAAGGGTACATACCTCAGTGAAAATGTAAGGAAAATAAAGTAAAAAAAATAAATTTACTAAAGAATAAAAAAAGAGAGAGCAGTTTGATAATGAAATGACTAGTCCTAAGGGTTTTACTTCTGGGAACATAATTTAAATTGATTCCTGGCCCACACATTACACTTAATTTTAAAATTCTAATTAATTTGGCTCTAATTCAGTTTCTGCTGGAATAGGTTATGTTATTCTGTATCACAGATGTGCTTTTAATCAGTCAGCCTACAAAACTACTGTCTGGCATGCACAAACCACCCCATGTTCTCTTTGTCTCACACTCATGCTCCCCTTGGCTATGAACACAGGGGCCAAAACAGCCTCACAGTGGAAGAAAGTTCACAAGCACCCACTCCAGGAAGGCTCATGGAAGAGCTCGATCCACTAACTCAGCCATCACACTTCAGGCAAGTAATTTCTTTTCCTTGCTCAGTTATTGGACTTAATCTGACATCTTTCAGGCCTTACGAACCTCTTTTGCTTTTGAGCACTCATCAGCAAGTTTTTAAAAATAAAGCAAGGAAAACAAGATCTCACTCATGAGAACAGAAACCAGAACAAGTTTTCATTCATGTTTACATGCCTGTTAGCTAACTTCACAGCTTCTTGTTGCCCAATCTTATTCCCCTCATATGTTTAGTTTGTAAAAAGGGAATGAAAGGAGGAAAATGTTGCCTGGAGACACTGTAGAGCCCTTATTCTAAGTTATATTAAAAATTTGTCTAGACATGTCCCTGAGCAACCTGTTCTTGGCTGGCCCTGCTTAGAGCAGGGGGGTTGTACTAGGTGATTTCCAGAGGTCCCTTTCCACTTCAGCTGTTCTGTGTCTCACTGAAATGCTACCAAGCTCTCCTCAACCTCTGGCCAGACATTTTAGCAAGGGAGCCATTCCAAACTGAGAAGAACATGAAGCTGTAGAGTGGGCATGCAGGGTCCACAGTGTCAAGTACTATATGCAGACCTTTAAAAACAGCATGATTATACCAGATGCTGAGGATGAAAAGAACTGCCTTTGGAAGTACAATTCCCATTGTCATAAATGGTACAAAGTTTCTGTTTGAGAATGTCTGCAGCTATATACTTCATGGAAAATGTTCTTTAATTTCAAATTTCAAATGAAGACTGATCCCCTAAATCTGCAAGGATTAAGTTCCTCTCTTTTGCAACTGGGCTATTTTACTCCCACAATAAAACTAAGCCCACAAATGAAAGCAGAGATTCCAACAACAGCTTCCCAAACTTATAGACCATGGGATCGTCATCCACTTCCATTTCTACTTGTCATGCTCCATTTAAATTCACATTCTGCCTTCTGCAGAACACTGCTTAAGGAATTCCTTTCTAATTCTCCTTTTTATTTTCTTCCTCTTCATGCAACTCTGAATACCTCAATGGTGCAACTGTGCTTATACAGACAAGATCACTCTCAGGTGACTTGATTAGACTCCAGGAGCATCCTAAAACAGCCTAAGTACAAGGGATAGAGAGAGTCTTCCTGTACTGGTTTTCAACATGTTGCCACTGTTACTATAAAGCACACACCACCATAGGGTAAACTACAAACTAAATGAAGCTCTGCACAAAACTATTACCTCCAGGAGCTACAAAACAGACATACAAACTTGTCTTGTGCACTTGAATCTAAAAACCACCTAACTCAGAGATTTTTGCTATATCTGTTCAGGAAAGGATTTCACCAGTTGTTTTATGGATTATAATCTGGAAACTTTCAGGCATGTAATCTTTGCCTTTTATCACCACCATCACTACACTTCAAAAACAATAAATAGCTGATCCTCATTCTTGATGTGTTACATGAACTGGAAATCCCTGGCACAGCCACAAACAACTACTTCACCTTTTACATATACTCCAAGCAAACCTTTACACGTTTACTCTGTCTCTCACAGACCACTTGTCAATTAAGTTGCAGCACCAAGATTGGCTTGGTTATGGGGTGGCCTTTTCTGCAGTTTTTTGGGTTTTGTTGGTTTGTGAGGGTTTTCTTTATTTGGGGGGAGTTTATTTGGGATTTTTTTGCTTTGTACATTTTTGGGGGTTGTTTTCTTGTTTTGTTGATAAAGAATGCCTATACAGCTTGGTCTCCTGAAGCATATGAAGAACTCTGATACAGGATCTTCCATGGCACCTATGAAATTGGAGAAGCTTGGTCTACCACAGATTTCTCTTTTTATTCTGTATTAATAACTGAACCACTTGTAGTATCATTAGTAAATTCTAACACCCACTGTTTATTAACTACTAGTCAAAGCTTAAAACTGAAAGTTACCTGAGCATAATGTAGAAGTTTCTCTGTCGCATCAGGATCTTTGTTCCAGATTAGATTCTCACACAGCTGTAGTAATTCCTTGTGGATATCATCATATACTGGAAGATTCCCAGCATTCACAATTCCCATGTCCATGCCATACTGAAAAAAACCATACAGAATCCCCCAGACAGGACTGTCAGACATAGCACTGCACGTCTGCCAAGTGCAAACATATGGAAGCTAAAAGCACATCTTACCTTAATCGCGTGGTAAAGGAACACTCCATGCATTGCTTCTCGAATGGCATCCATTCCCCGAAAGGAGAAAGACAGATTGGAAAGACCTCCACTTATCCTGGCTCCTGGCAGTGTTTCCTAGAGGAAGTGCACACAGACTTTTAGAAAAGTACTTTCCAAAACGGAAATCTAACCACAGCATTCAGCTCATAAAAGAGTTGGACCCTGAGCTCAGTGCATTGGCTATGCACCCTTTCTCTCTTCCCTGTTCCAGATCCTTCTAGTTACACAAATTCATAAAAGGCAATTCAAATCTCTGCAGAAAAAGATACAAGTAAAGGAAAGATCCACTCTGTGAAGCAGTTACTGTGGCTTCCATAGCCATATGTGCTATTCTGAAGGCATCAGTCCTCTCACTGCATTATTCCATATTTTCCCCATGCAAACCTACTTTTGGCTCTTCCTTTCCCCATTCCTCTAGAAACAGGAGCAGCAAGCCTGCCTACTTGCATGTCTCAGGAGCATGCTGCAGCTGAGCACCTAAGCTCAAGGGTGCAGCCCCCCTCCAGAAGCCCAGTGGTGACAAAACAGCCTGTGGGGTGTTCAAGCCCCAGACTGGTCTGACAGCATCTCTAGACCTATCAAATTGTCTTGTGAAATCCAATAGTGCAATTTCTTTGGTTGCATTCAGGTGATGCTCTTTGCTGCTGTACTTCCTTACACACATTTTAACTAAATAAAAAGTCAGGTTACTGCACAGATCCCTTCCACAGAAACAAGAATTTTATTTAAAAAGGCAGCTTTTCACAGCTACAAAGAGGTCCTATTAGCTAGCACATGAATGTGATTTGTTACCTCAATTAAGGTAGTATATTTACAGTAGAGAAAATGGACTGAAATGTATTTATAGAACTATTTGAAGTTGTTCTACTGAAAACACAGGAATATAGATGAATCATTGCACTTCAGAGGAGCAGTCCCCCTTGCTAAGCTAAAATGTGTAACATTTTGCAGTAGTTTTGTTGCTGTTTTTGAGACAGGGAGTTTTTCTGTTTCACGGGGGTTTGGATTTTTAAGTAATCTCAGCAATATATTTCAACTTAAAATAAGCTTACAACTCACTTTTATGGTTTTAGTAGCATTAATAAAATTTATGGCATATAGGTTATGTTCTTCCATTCCAGTTCCTATGGTTAAAATATTAGGGTCGAATATTATATCATTTGGATTGAAGTGCACTTTTTCCACAAGGAGACGATAAGCTCTGGAACAGATTGCAATCTTGGTTTCAGTTTCTGTTGCCTAGTGAAGAAAAAGAATTCTGACATGAAACTTACAGACTACACAAAAAATAAACTCTCCAGAAATCATTTACAGCTCCAGTGACTCAAGGCTGAGACTCTGAAGATCGCAAATATTAGAAAAGGATTATATATACGACTTCTGTATAAAAAAATATCACCACCCCTATACCTAGACTTTTGACTCAACTAATAAAAACCAATCTCATTGCTCAATGTTTCATTATCCTATGCAAAGTTTAATATGTGGGTTTTGCCATAACTAAATCAATTCACAAAGATTCCACTCCCATACAAAACATAATATCTGGACTAAACATATCTTTTATGAAAGAAGGCAGAGTTTAGCATGGCTGAATAGCAAAAGACATGCTCTTGTGCTAGCAGAGCTGCACTTGGATTCCTTAAACAAGTGAGCAATATAAGAAATTGCTACAAATCAGGTTCAAAACTATTGCTAAGGTTATACAGACCCTTTTGAACCAACTGTGTCAATGAAACAAAACAACTTTGTCTTGTACAAGAGTAAGGAAGCCTTACACTCCAGAAGAAAAATACCTCTTCTTTAAAAGGACACTTACCTGCCCCACTTCATCAAAAGCCATAACAACCACAGCTGCTCCATATAACTTAATTTTCCTTGCTTTCTCCAAAAAGTCTTCCTCACCTTCCTTCAGGCTGATACTATTTACAATGCATTTCCCTTGGCAACATTTCAAACCTGCTTCGATCACTGAGAAGTTTGAGGAGTCAATGCATAATGGCACCTGTAAATAACCAAAAAGTCAGTCAGGAGAATACACCCAAGTTATGAATTACAGTTCTACATTCTGTTTTTTCATTTGAACAGAAAAATGCACATAACATAAATCAGCATTTATGAATAAAACTTTCCACATGGTATTTCTAGATTCACTTTCCTTTAAATGCAAAACTTGGAGCAAATTTAACTCAAGAGCTTCCATGGCAACTCAATCACATATCATATGGAGATCTCTGCTTCTCCCTCTATTATCTTGTACTTCTGAATTAGATACTCATTTTTAGAAAATACACATTGCAGAACTATCTTTTCAAACCATCCTATATCCATAGCAACACTAAGTTTCGTGAAAAGCCATACTGTTATGCATGGCAAATATATAGATTATGGCTCATAAATGCTGCAAAATGAAGCTGCATTCAGCTTTTCTAATCAGCGAAAAGGACTGGCATACACATACCTGAAAACACACCCTGTTAAAGCCTCTATTTCACCCAAAGGCCTTCCCTGCTACAGTACCTTTTCCTCTTGGGAACAACTATATCTGCTTATTAAGCACCTAACCTGGTTACTAAATAAAACAGTATGACTATCTTCTGAAAGGCAGTTTACAACTCAATAAAATGTTCTTTATTGTGACTCAATTACAACCTTTGCAATATCAGGTTCTGAAGAAATCAAGTTACAAAATCTGGTCATTGCAGTGGGGCCATCGAGCATCCCATCATCCATATTGATGTCAAGAACCTGGGCCCCCATCTCAACTTGCAATTTGGCTACACCCAGGGCTTCCTAAAGAACAAAGCCAAAAACCAAAACAAGAATCAGTAGAAAAAAAATCTTTGTTATTCTTAAGATAGTAAGCATGTAGTTAAAAATTTAAAAATTTGCAAGACATCCCATAAGAAAATAAGGAAGTGGTCTGTGAAGTACAACAATACACAACACTTGTTAGTGTGGAAGCACTTATAACTAGTTTATTCATAAAACATGACACCAGAGATCTAAAGGATTGGTAGTGTCATTGCCTGTAGACAGTTGGTCACATGCTTAATTGAATGATTTAAGATTTGCATGGTAACAAGGACTTCTGACTGCACAAGATTACAGGAAAACAGTCTCTGTGATGGTATGAAATAAGGGTCTTGCATCACGAGCCCTGTTTTTTCACAACACAGGGTACTTAACTTTTGGAGGCTATCTGACATTTATTCCAGCTGCAGAATAATCACAAGTACTAAGAAAGAAAAGTGAAGCTTTTCCTCCAGCTTACATTATTATCTGAACACCCACATCACAACAATAATGCTGACCAGGACTGGGGAAGGGAGGGAAAGAGAGCAAGGGCTGCACAGTGCCACAATCTATCCCCAGTCAGATGTACTCTGTATGCTGAAAGAGGGGATTACACCCACTTCCCTTGCTCCCTTTTCTGCAAATCAACCCAGGACATTTTCTAAAACATCATCAACTGTATAACTTAATTAAAAATGGAAAATCATGTTTTTTGTAACACTTGCCAAAAAAAAAAGTCCTTGTAAAACCCTTCTATCAGGAGCTGAGAAACAGAGAACAGTGAGAAAATAAATTCTCTGTGTTTTGTTACTCTTGTAATTGGTATAGAATACTGCTTTGTACCAGCAAAACAAACAACTAATAACACGGAGCAACGGAGCAATAAAAAATCAGAGCATGGGCTATAAAGATAATTGTTAAAATGGATACTTCATAGTTGCCTGCCATGATGAGTTTAGCAAACTTCCGTGATCCTGCAACATTGCAGCGTTCGCCAATATTAACAAAGTTCGTGTATGGCCCAATCCTGAATGGCTCCAGACCTAAAAAAGACATTTTTGAACATATTTGTAAAAACAGAAAAGAAAAACCTGTAAGAAAGAACAAAATCCCTTTTCTAAGCTGTAAAATAGAGGTGTCTCTCTAAGGATAGTCATTTCTCAGCATGTCAGTGTTCTAATGAGTAACTAGCAAAGCAGTGCAATGAAACAAGTTTCAACACATATGCCAAAGCTTTCTATCATTCCTCAATGACAGTCAGTAATTTACCTGAGCCATGAAAAACAACAGCCAACTAGTCCAATTTAAAAGTTAAGTTGGGATTTTCGGGCATCTGTGTGTACACACATACACACCTTCTCTCAGCTTTCAGCTATGCTACCTTGCGGCTCTACCACTGGGAGAGGAGCAGCAGCCCACTGAACTAACTGACCAACAGGGACAAGCCTTAACCATGCACTCAAGTTCAGAGAAACAAGGCAAGTAGGAAACTTGGATAGCAGGCAATGCAGAGGCAAACAAACTCTACAGCAGAACCAAATAAGCTAATGCATGATACCCCAGGCCAAACATGATTTTATTTGTGCTAAACTGATTTGACTTTGCGATTAAAATACCAGACCAAAAAGAAGGTACTGTTTTACTTCGATACATGGCTCAAAAGCTTAAAAGACGGCTCTGACTGTGGTACATACAGATCTACACTTTGCTAAAAGATGTTCTAGACCTGGATGTCCTGTTGAAACACAGTCCCAGTATGACTGAACCAACATCTGAGGCGACACAAGGCAGCTCTCTCACAGCAGGTGTATAAGGATCTTGTCTCAGCTCTGGCGTTAACTGTTGTCAAACTACCTGATGTCTCTGTGCTTGACCCTGTCCTGTTGCCAAGTGAGGATAAAGATACTCACTTCACCATTACAAACTGTCTGAGACTTGCAGAGTAAATTATATTGGTTATATTATACAAGATTGCAATAAAATGTTCTATTAATCCTTTGGCCAAAACAGTAAGATTTAGATCTGGGTACACATCCATATGACTGCTGGATACAGGCAGAACCAGATATTCATAGTGTTGTTCTGATCATCAGAAAACAGCCAATAACTTTATACAGAAAATTTGCATTACTTATGAAGTTCAAACTGTTACACTCCATTTTACCTGACAGCAGCATGTATCCTTGAGAGAGAGAAGGTGGAACACGAGGCTTACAGAATTTCACAGCTTCAGCAATTTTCCTGAGTTACAGAAAGAAGAAAGTAAAGAATGAAGTTGTCAATTAAAATTAAATCACTCCCAACAAGACTCAAACAGAATATACTAGACATATACCTGCATTTCCAATTTAGCCCTGTAACAGACAAGACTAATTATCCAGTTTCACCTTGTGAGGCCAAAGGCAAAAAAATACTCCCAAGAGATCCTATCATAGCTATTTTCAGGGAATGTGCAAGGCTGAAAGTTTTTCAAATACAGAATGTGAAATATTATACCAATGGGATACTTGAAGGATATCAGAACTAGTCCTCAACCACACTTTTACCATAGTCGTGATTGGCTGAGCTGAGCAATTGCAGAAAAAAACCAGAACAAAACAAAACAAAAACAATCAAGGGACAAACATTGTTCTGTACTGAGACACATTTCACAGATGCCAGAATGACTCACACTGTTCACATTCACTTTCTTTTCACTCCAGTCAGGAATGATATACAGTGTCCTCTATCATTTACATACTACCTCTTCCCAGTTTATACCAGGGTAAAAACTAATCACAAGGCAAGGGCCCCTTCTTTTAGAACTTCCTTCCTTCTACTGCCAAAGGAAACCTTAAGTCTCACCTTGTGGCTAGGATTGCCAGAAAGAGAAAGAATGTACAGCACAAGCAAGCAGAGATGGGAAGTCTATTCTATCCAACAATAAAGACGAAGGAGTAATTCCAAAATAATTTTAGATGACAAAACCGAAGATGTATAATTCTTGTTTAAACCATGCCTCTACTCATTCTTCATGATACACACAACTACGAAAGTCAAGGTGTTTCCACTCCATCTATTGCTGCTATTGGCATTCAAGTGATCTATTTAGAAACCCCTAAGATAAGCCACAGAATATTGGTCCCCAGAAACAGCATTAGGTTTACTACTCAGGCCACCTAAAGCTGTAGCACATGAGGTACCTGATATGTTCTGGTGTGGTACCACAGCAACCTCCAACTATGTTGACCAAACCATCCAAAGCAAAAATCTGTAAAAGGGAGGGAAAGAGAATTTTTTTCCAAGTTAATAAAGGTATCTCTTTTAATACGTAAGTATTTAAATCCTTTTCTCCATCTGTTAAGCAATTCAGGGAGATCACAAGAAAAACACTAAATTAATCAGCACTGTTTCTTCTCTTTCAGAGAAGATGTTTTAAGATGTGGACTCCCAAGCAATTTCAACACCTAATCTTAGGAAACTACATCTGAATCTGGCCCATTTTATACTGAAGCCCCAGAGGAAAACTTGGATAACTACCAAAAACCAGTCATACTGTATTATAAAAAGGGCATGAACATGCAGTAAATACTGTGTTCTCACTGACACACTGCAGCTCCAGACACAGAGTTCTGTCTTCCACAGATCAAGTGGTATGTGGAAGGACACCCTGCACTGGAACACCACCACCATCAGTGGCTCCTATACACACAACTCACTAACATCCTGCCAGGTCCATAAAAACCACTCAGGTATTTTAACAATTCCAAATATAAAAACAAGAACAGAAAAGTGCAATGAGTAATATCCACTTATCAAGCTGCAGGAAAGCTTAGTGTAGGATATGAAAATAAGTACGGTTTTCAGAGTTTCCTAAGTAGCTTTTCCAAATGTGGTATCTCAAATAACTATCATTCAGCAAATTGTCTATAAATAACATACATGACCAATATAGCAATCTGAAGAAAAAAACCAAACCACAACACTGCAACAAATATGCACAGAATGCAGGCAAAAGTTCTTGTCTACTAATATGACAGATATGACAAACTCACAAGAAGTATTTCATACCTTTATATGCTTGGCAGTCACTTCTGGAGTTTCATCATAACCACCAAAAGTATTGGGGAGACCTTGAAACATGATTTTTTTAGTATTACAATTTGTTTAAAGACCACAAGAACAGAATTAAATTCCATAAAAGAGACATTTAAAGTAGCTACAATTATATGAGGACTAAAATGCTTCATCGCCCTTGCAATCATTACTCAACAGATTACTGATTATGCAAGAAAGCATTCTGGGTTCACTGGCACAGAACTAACAACAGTTACTTGCAGCAGTTTAAAATATTCTCTTTTAAAAAGTAAAAGCAATCATCTTTTCAAACTACTTGGACTCTATTTTTACTAATGAGATGGAACAGCTTAGTTACATTTCATGTGCCTGTAAGCATAGGAACATGTGCACCAACACACCTGCGTTGGGGTAACAGATGATGTAGGCTGTTGTACATTTTCCAATTGTTTCAATGAATGGACGCATTTCAACTGCCCCTAAAGCACAATTTAAGCCAATACTGGAAAATAAATTTTCAAAAATTATGTTGAAGTAAAAACACCTTTTACACACAAAACAGATGAATGTTAGTGCTGGCAACTGCTATCTCTCACAATCATCTAAAATAAAACCAACCTGAACTCCGATTTCTTTAATCACCATCATCAGTACAGCAAGACTGCAAAAGGAGAAGCCTCAGATGGAAGAAAAGCATGAGAGGAAAAGAGGATGGACTGAACTGAACGGGGAACAGTAAACCAAGATTTCATTTCAAAATCCAGAAGGAAACTGGCAGCATTTTGACAGCAACTGCAGCAACATGATGGCTCTGTATTTTCTAGGTGAGAGAGAGAAGACGGGGAATGAGAATGGCAGATTGGAAAGGAGCCTTGTGCTACAGAAAAAACAACAAAAGAAGTTGAAAAAGTAAGACCTGCTTCAAGTTGCTAAGTCATCGTTTTCTTTCAAAATTATACATAAATTATGTTAACCTTGGAAGAGACCAAGGTTAACCCACTGCAAAACTCCTCATAGCAGCACTAAGCTTGGGCAACTGAATCTGCTACATCTTAGTAACCAAGACAGCACTACAATGGAAGTATTTTTGAATGAATAAGCTACTTAAACAGTTTTATCAGCATAAGAGATATAACCATATTTTCTTTCATGCAATGACAGATACATAAATGAAACTTGCACTCAAAATGTCTCTATTTGTATTACATAGAGAAGTTTCTCTTTCAGAAAGTATGAAAGATATTTTACATATGTTTCCTGATCTTTCTGCACCATTCTAGAAACAACCTTATGGGCACTGCAAAACTCCAAAGGTGCTCATAGTGGTGCTGGAAGAGGAAGATGCAAAAAAGCTTTCTCCTTTCCTGGAATAACAATCTCAGAGAGGATGCAAGCTAACCCACTGCAACAAGGACAAGCTAACAGTCACATCTCCCAAATAACTGAACCACAGAGGCTGCCTTGGAGGTAGCCAAGGTAATTAAGTGCCTGTATACCACTTAGATTTACAGAGGTCAAAAGCAATAAAGCCATGAACAGGACAGGAAGCAGAAAACAGGTTTTGACTTTTCTCTTGTTTCTAAGGAGTAGGCAGGACCTTGGTAACTGCACAAGTAGCAGCAATAAATGCTTGCAGACAGGTTCACCTGTTGAACAGAATGACAAATCCTTGAGAGCTGAGGGGGTCACAGCAACATCCAGACCCAGAGCTTTGAATATCACAGAGTCACAGATAAAGATCAAAAAATACACAAACCCCTTGTTTGTCTTTTTTAAACAGCCAGCTCTACCTTCGAAGAGCTTTCTCTAATACACCTCATACTGGCCATAAAAATTTGAAAACAATGCTTTTATTCTCATTTCCCAATTCAGTGTTTACATGTTTGAATCCATCATACAGATACCCTGGATACAAACAGCATGCACAAGGAATACACAATTCATTACAGCAGTGAGCCTCTGGAATGTATTTCAAAGTGGGGATTCATCCCTCAAGCTTTTCAAAGCAAAGCAAGATAAGAATGGGTAGCAAGACTGTCCTTGTCAAATGCAGACAAATTCAATGTATTTCCTTCTGTAAAGTCATTCCATTTACAAGCTTCCAGCTCATACTCCTCCACACTCCAAACTGCCTGAATAATTACCCATTACAGGTGTTCCTAACAAGTATGTCTATGAGCATGACACAATCCAAGATTTACCTGTCTCAAAACTGTAGCAGACATGTGAATTCATTCAGAAACAAAAAGTAGCTTCTGTGGCCAGTATCATCTTCCCTCAGCACTCAACAACATCATGAAAGAAGACATTTGAGAAAAGCAAACTTTTAACTATGCTTTAAAAGCCAGCACCTTGAGCCAGAATTGCTGATATGTATCACTGCTACCTTAGTGTAGTAACCATCTTATACATCATCTCCCTCCCTTAGTCATTCCTTCACAGCAGTCACACATCAACTCCTAAGGCTGCAGAGTGCCCTTGGGACCAGAACAAACTCACATTAAGACCTGAAACTCAGCATATGTCTTCTTAATGCTACCACAGTAGAAACAAGCACAGGATCTGAAACAACACATCTGAGCATCTTTCATGGCCAAGCAGCTTGCCACACATCTTTCAGCACTTAGTAAGCACAGTTTACGAGTTTCTCAGCTAGCATCTCTATCAACCAGACACAAAGCTCACACTTTTATGGGTGGACTCCAAAACAAACTGACTTAAGGATTTCACATCACGCTAAAGAGGGCATACAAAACCAAAATGGAAACATGTGAACACACATAACATGATTCCTAGGATACCACTATTAATCAGATTTTTCACAACCGTAATGCCACTCTATACCAATGTGGCCACAGAAACAACATTAAATACAATCTGTTCCCACCAAAACCCTTCTGCCACAGAGTTGTACAGCAACCTTCGCATAAATGAGAAACAGGCTCTAAGCAGTCAGTCCCATTCGATAGTTTTTATGAAGTATGCTTTAACAAATCCTTGATTTCTTCTCCAGTGCCCTTCTCTTGAGAAGCAAGAGTTAGAGCAAGATTATCTGACAGACTCATGCCAAATATGGATCACTAGGCTGTGATGCTGAGAGGAGTCAACTACCACCCTGTTCCAAGAGGTTCCATATGTTACTTCTGGAACACCGTCTGGTCCGGGAAAATGGAGCCTCAAGGGCAGTCAGAAAAGCTGTGAATGCAGTCTTCTGCTTTTGCATCACTGAGATGACAGATTGCGTGGTTTAGCTGGAATTTTGTTGTAAAAACAAACAATGGCTCATCACAATGTGCATAGTGTACACTACTAACGGCAACTTAAGTGCTTCCAGATAGAATATTCTAGGGAAAGAAGGATCTATTTCTGGTGTAAGTTTCAGTGTGAAGAACCAGCCTGAGAGTAAAAATGGTCAAGAGGGAAGAGGAGGCAAGAAGGAGATAGAACAGGGTATAGAAACACATAAGAATAGGGAAACAGGGTATTCAAATGGACATGCAAAATGACCGAGTACAATGACCAACTCTGCCACATTATCCATTTGCACAGGTCTTAATCTCATACTTACTTCAACTCTTCTGTTTGAACAGAAAAGAATGCAAGTAAATGGAGGCATCAGGAGCTCTCAAAATAACCATGCATACCCTTGAGAAATGCACTCAGAGCACATTTTTGTAAGAGTTCAGTAAAAAGAAGACTGCCATGATATCTTAGGATCTTCTCTTTCAAGATACCCTGAAACATTCCAAACTGGCACTGCTTCCCTCTAAAAGAGAGATGTAAGCCCTGCCCATACCAGGGATTGCCTCCTTGCACAACCCAAGACAGTAGGAAATAGCTAACTACAGTTTTCTGATTTCTGATTTCAACTTAATTGTGATTTCAGCATAAACACAAAACCCCAGATTATTTAAAGCAACTAATTGAAAATTCAGCTGTCTGAAAACATAACTTCTGCTGAGGGAATGACAGCAGAACACTTTAGCAAAGCATATGAGCAAATATGATCAGAGTTTGTATAGCTCCCATCTAGCTGCAAGCAAAGAGTTAAAATAGAAAAGAATCACAATCTACAGATAACTTACTAAAAACAGGAATGATACATTTCCTTACCAAAGTGGCTTACTGTGGGAAACACTAATGACAAATGCCTCTCCTGTCTGGCCTGAGAGGGTACGCCCACTCTTATCCACAATGGTTCCAGAAACCTAAATATCAATTGAACACAGAGAAAGAAGAATTAAATGCATAACAAAACGAAGAATTTAAATGGCTGAACTGCTATAAGTCAAAGCAGAGGGACCTGTGCTACATTCAAAGTGATGAGACACAACCCAAACAGAAAAATAAAATCCCTTCCTCCCTAAAAATGTTTAAATATTCAGCTAGAGGAAAGAAAAACCTTTAACTAGTCTTCCTTCTCCCTCTCCCCCTTCCTCAGGGGTGAAAAAAGGAAAAAAAAGAGAGAAAGAAAATTGCTATGAACCACTCAGCAGCCAAGTAGTATGAGTACTATGGTGCATTCTGGTGATGGCTTCCAAACAGATCCACAGGGGTTTCTTGTTTAAAAGGTCATCAGTGTCACCTTCTCCTTACCCCCCATTCATTTTATTTCAGGACTGCTATTAAGTTGTTCGGTGGTGTCCATCAGAAAGTTGGAGGTGGGGCTGACCTTAAAAACAAGTTACTCCTTTTGCCACAAGGAAACATCAAATGCTGAAACTTGATAGTGGAAATAGAAATCTTAACGGGTATAATCACACCTCTTTAGTACTATACAGAAAGAGATGTCCAAATAATACTGTCCTGACCCCAACTAACTTTTGGGAGGCACCCAGATGAGCCCAGAAAGCCTCCTCAGGTCTAAAAATCTTTTTTTTTCCAGAGGATGGAGTGAATTTAGAAGACTCCACGCAAAGGCAAATCTACTATTTACTCCAAAACATGTTTTAATATTGATGCTACTTCCCTTCAAAGTACTCAGTTAAGGGAAGTGGTCAGGTGAATTCTAGAGAGCTATGCTAAGGGTCGTCCCTCTCAACATATCTGAACTGAAAAGGGAACAAAGAATGAGGCAACCAAGCTCACAGACCACGCTGTTCAGGACAATGAAGACAAAGTCAGCTCTATGTAAACAGAAAACTCGCCACACTAACTGACTAGAATGATAAAATTGTGGAAACTCATTGCTGACCAAGTACAAAGTTGTGAACAAAGGAAGAGTTCTACATAATGACACCTCCAAACTAGTCTTTACTGTTCTAGAAGCTAAACTAAGTAACAAAAGAGACTTCTATGAACTAAATTTCCATGCTCATTAGAAGCAAGTAAAACATCAGAAACTACAAAGAAAGAAATGGAAAAGGCAAAGAACATCGCTAGGCTATAACACGAATCCCTGATGTCTACACTTTTAATGCTATATTCTGTTGTAATTCTGCTCTAACTTAAGGAAGTGGAAAACAAAAAGGGGACACTAATGAATGTATGGAATGGAGCAGCTAAACAGACAAGAACTCTTTGGGCTGAGAAAAGGTGACTAAAGGAGGTTCTCACCGAGGACTACAAATGCTATGACAATGTGGCAAAGGGAACACAGAACAGTTGCTCGCTTGCAAGAGACAAATGGCAAGACACAATAAAAGGTACCAGCTGGAATGCCCAAAAGTAAAAAAATTTTTCAAACCAACATCTTCATAAGCTGAGGAAGTTACTGACACATTATTTTGTGGATGCCTGGGTCCCACATAGGTTTGAACACAGGTTCAAGGAAGGAGTAAGCACATTCAACAAAACACTACAAACAGACACAAACTACCTATCAGAAAGCCTGGGCTGCAAACTGCAGAAAACTGGACAAATACATCAAAACTTTCAAAACAAGTTCATTCTTTTTCTGTATTTGTTCCAACACATTCATGACTGGCAACTGTCAGAAAGACAGAGCAGAGAAAAAATATGGAGTTAGATTTCTCTGACTTCAAATGGCCACTCATTCTACTTCAATATATGGCAGAATTTGCTTAACTTCATCCCTGACGCACTGGTTCTTATTGCCCTTAAGACAGCAAGCCTGGAAAAAAGTCATCATCAGAACCTTCCTGTGAAAATACAAAGAATGAATACACACTGGAATGAAGTCATTCCTTACAGCCAGACAGAGCTGCCAAAGACTGAGTTCACAAAGCTCTCCATCTAAGAGGTTTTACTTTCACAATCATGAAAAAAGTAAATTTCCAATACACTAATTTCCTTAATTTCAAAGCATTCTAATCAACTGCAATCTCAGCTTGTTCACAAATCAAGCTTAAGTATATGTAAAATACTAAAATATACTTATGTAAAATACTAAAATATACTTACAAATATGGGTCGGGGAGCATATTCTTCCTCAAACAACATCTGGAGTGCAAAAAGAGCTGCCTACAGAAGAATATGTTGCAGAATATTAATTATGTTTTGGGAGTTCTTCAGTTTGTTGTTTGGGTTTCTTTCTGTTTCTGTGAGTTTGCTGCCTTTTTTTTTATAAGATACAAATGGTGCATATTAAAATGCAAAGGAAACATTCTGGAAAAGGCTTAAGGATTAAAAACCATCTCCTCACGTTCTACCAATTTGCTATCAACCGAAGAGTCTTTTCATGTATTTAGTAAGCAGTAGCTTATAGCTCTTAAATAGTATGTTGGATTTCCTTAGGTAGTACACCAAATACTTATATTACAGAGGCGTTCTTTTTCCACAAGTCTCACCTTTGCATTGGCAGTATCAAATATAGTTTCCACTAACAAGATATCAACTCCTCCATCCAGAAGTCCTTTGGCTTGTTCCGTATAGGCTTCAACCAGTTCATCAAAGGCTGTAAAACAGGAAGGATGTTAATTTCACCTGGAGGTATCTCTTACAAGACCACTGCCTAGGTTAAATAATTTGATGGTTGTAAATACTTACTTATGTTCCTGTAATCTGGTCTCTCCACAGATGGTGACACAGAGAGTGTCCTGTTTGTTGGACCCATGGCTCCAGCAACATATCTTCTGATTCCTAAACCAACACACGGGGGGGGATCAAAAAAGAAAAAAGGAAAAATAAGGAAACTAAACAATCTACCTCTGGCTTTACAATGACAGCCAATATAAAATACCTCTGAGGGCACGAAGACATGCATATCATTCAGACAGAAGAACATCTATGAAAAGGGCAATTGACTCAATGAATTTTTCTTCTAAGAATCATTTGTCTCTGACACAGGAAACTACATTCAATTACTTTAAACACACATCACAGAATTGTCCTGGCATTTTTCATTAGATAACCTTATTTGAATATTCTGGCATGTGTCATAAAAAACCCTACTTTTTTAAAGCATATTTTAAATTTTACATTCTTATTACATACTATAAATCCCATCAGTAAAGTGTCATCTGGACAGCAGGAGCACTGTTAGCTTGAAATACAGTTTGATTGTAGAATACAAGCAGAAATTACTAGTCTTTGAAAGACAGCATTGTCTACAGCAGTGTAAATGAGCTATAACCCACCTCACATAATGCCTGGAAGGTAAGAGAGTGAACATTTACAGATGACAGCCACATACTAAGACCATTACAGTAGCTGATGAATAAAGTTAAACCACTAGACATACAGCAGGATTAACTGGTAATTCACATTTATCTACAATCAGCTATCCTACTTTTGTAATACAAAGACTTGTGCCATACAAACCTAAGGAACTTTTAACAGTGCCTGCTAAACTTATTTTCTCTAAAACACATCTGAAGTTGTGTATCACGTGCAGTCTAAAACAGGCAGGCATAGGACAGCTAATCCTGCACAACACATTAAGATCCTTCAAACATGATGAAATCAGTGTGATACGAACAGCGATATGAAACTGCTGCTACTGTGCCTAACTGGCAGACATGCAGAGTCTCATGTTATGTCCCCATAACCTAAACCATCAAGCTATCCTCTAGTTAGCAACATTTCAAAGATTGCAGCAAAACAGTCAAAACAACAAATGACTCAAAAATTAAAATAAACACTGCTTACCTGTCTGAGCAGCTACACTGTCCGCTGCTTTTCTGGCCACTTGTGCAGAGACTCTGTTTAACTGATATGCCTGGAACAGTTACAGAAAATTCCTGAGCACCCTCTAGATGAGTACAGCATAAGTGATCCTCAAGGAAACACAACAGTTCCACTCAGTAGCTCTCTGTACATTCTGAAGGCTCCTCAAGTCACACAAACATATATAAGCACTATTACAGCATTTCAAAAGGAACAACTCAATACATCTGAGCAACAGTTACATGGCAGGTCTTATCCCACCCCCAGCCTACAGCTGCTAACCATAAAATTTCAGTCTGTAAGGTACTAATTAAATCCTGCTGAAGTCAACAGAAGCTGAGCAACAGGACTTTGATGACAAAATTCATTTACTTTTAAATTCACTTTTTATTCAAGTAGCGTATTTTCTTTCACATATTTCCTCAAATTCTCAAAACAACAAAGAATAGGTATGACAAATGCAAGCTAGAATGGACTCTACACACACCAACACAAACAACATACAAATTGTGCTTCTAGGAAAAAAGCAATTCCACTGTGGTATTTGGTAAGTCGGAAGGACTGAAGCTAAAAAACTGAGAGATTCTGTGAATGTTCAGACAAAATCTAGGACTAATTCTTACTGCATGTGCCTCTGTCAACAAGAGGCACACTATGTCTGTGACACACAGCAAGTGCAATTGTCCACAGCAGCAGAAATGAGCCACAACCCCATCACAAAGCTCAAGAGGCAGCAGGCAGCCAATACAACAGCAGTGAACTCTGGGACTGGGCTAATCTTGGCTGCTGCTAAGAAAAAAAAAACCTTTTTTAATATTTTAATATGTAAATAGTCCAGCATTCTTACCAAATGCTCAAGGCCATAGTCAGCCTGTGCAACTCGAGTGCTGCTGAAAGTGTTAGTTTCAATGATGTCAGCACCTGCCAGCAAGTATTCCTGCAAGACATGAAAGAAAAAAAATTCCCAGACCTCCAGAAACGAGACACAGAATGAAAGTAACCCAATTACTTTGTCTCATCCAGTTGACAAAAAGTCACAAATCATCTCCTAATTCAAGGCACATCAAACTCTAAAGGCTTTATTCAAAAGCACAGGGCCAAAGCAATAGAAATGTTACATGTAACCAATTTTCAGAATTTCAGTGTCAGTCACACTTTTCTATTAAGGAGTGACATTTATAGAGTCACCTCTGCCACGAAGTCCAGCATGTAGAGCACATTGTAAATTTTTGCACAGGGACATGCTTGGACACAGCCTAATTCCCATCAGCAATCAAGGACTGCTGTGGGCAGTCTCAGAAAAGGCACCAGTTAAACAACATAGGAAGGATTACAAAATTTAAATGTTCTGAAGGGAGCTGCACAGCACAAGAGCCTATTGGGACAGAATATAAGCTTCAAAGAATTAGGTTTTGTGCAAATCTTATTTAAAGTTTAACTAATGGCTGAGATTCACAAAACATTTAAGCCTTCTGCTTCATTTTGGTTGTCTAATTCTCACTGTAGTAAACTGAAAACAATGCAAACTGAAATATTTTTGCAGATTCTTTCCTGCATTTTTATAACCTCTGTCAGTAGCCCTTCTCCATCCCTAACTTCTCTTTTTGATCCCTTTGCATTCTTATGGGATCCATGCACATTCAAGAAAATTAAAACATCTGAAGTGCTAGTAAGTCAAAAATACTGATGCAACCATTAAACATAAACCACTCAAATTCTCCTGTAAGAGGCAGATTAACTCTGAGTTCAACAGTGCAAACAGACTTGATACAAATGAAAGCAGAAAATAATTAGATTTGCCTTAAAACATATTTTTCTGCAAACAAATATGCTTTCTCACAACTCCTCCTGAAAATGTATGAAAATAGCTACAAATAACTACATAAAAACATACAAGCTCTTACATGTCCACCAATAACCAAGTAATTAAGTTTCTGAAAAACATCTAAACATGTGAATTGTGTACAGCTATTTACTAAATTTTGTTTAGTTCAGATCTGCTATTTTAGCAAAAGCTCTTTAACTTTACTGTCTACCACCATAGAAGGCAATATGCTCAAAGCAGGAAGATAATTTTTGCCTTTGAAAATACATCACCTCTCTTACCTCTGAATTGGACTTTGCCAGATAAAGTACAGCTAAAATTTACTTTGCAAGTTACTGACATCTGTGAGATCTGACTCACTGGGTCATTAATTAAAAAAACAAAACAACCTACCCACAATATACATAGTGGGATCATAGCTACTTTGTAGGAATATTTCCATCTATTCTTTCAAGTTCCTTCTGTCCAATTCTCAGAAGAAATAACCACTGGCGGATGTAAAATACGAAGTCACCACCCACTGCTCAGAAAGCACTTGACCCAACAGTTGCTGCAGGCACAGGGATCACAAAAGACACTTCTTTTTTGACACTCTTCCTAAGGCACCTGCAACTGGCCATTGGAGAAATAACAGCAGGCTACTTGGTTTGACCCAATACATATATTCTCAAGTCACATCACTACTGCTCCACTAAACCTGCAAAATTCAGCTGTTAAAGCAGCTTTTCCTATCAAAACCACAAACTAACAAATTCCAAGGTTCATGACCACTACAGCTCAGTTGATAGTGTAGGGCCTGAACTCAATCTACAAATACTTCCTCCTGAAATTTTTACAAGTCAAAGGCTGATTCTTTCCAGCTCATCATTCTTAAAATCCAAAGAATTACAGTTAGAACATAAATTAAAAAATACAGACTACCTACCAAGTTTAACAAACATAAGCCAAATATGATTCTCATCAATGAAATATAGATCTTCTTAATAAATAATTGGAAAAACCCAGAATAGATGTGAGGCTTCAAGTGAATAACAAATAGCTGCAATGCTATTCAAGCATTCCAATTATTACAGTAAGATCTACAAATACCTGCAACTCAATAAACACAAGACTTGGGAAGTTGTTTTTTGAAGTTTAATTGAAGACAGGAAAATAATGATATCTGTTTGCAAATTCCTAATCATCAGCAGTTTAGACTGCTCTATCCTCTGGGCCACACGTTAGTATTCTAGGGAAAAACCAACAATATGGAAGCACATATACTCATTAGGAAGCCCATATACTCATTAACTGTGGAGAGGCCTGCTTCAGGCTGCCACATTTAACAGCTCTTTAATACACAACTACAGAAACGCATCTAGAATTCAGATATGTCCTACTTAGATGCAGTTCAAGTGCTGGCTCAGGAGAAGAAAAGGAAATATAAATGAAATAAAACAGAATCTACAATTAATAAAAATACATCAGGGACATAAGTCAAAAAGGGATTTAAAAACAGCACTGCCTGAGTGACATCAGGAACCAAGACACGAATGCTGTGCTCACACAACCAGAACAGTCAAATCTGCTCACTCTTTTTCGCATGGTTAACTAGCATTCTCTTCCCTATCCCCAAAAGATGCAGGAGAGCCAGTAGCCTGTGGTATGGAAAAAGGGAGTGCAGAAGCCAAATTCTCCCTCCTTCTCTTGTCAAGAGACAGAAATCAGAACCACCTACCTTGTGTATGTCACAGATTATATCAGGTTGAGTTATACTGAGAAGGTCATTATTGCCTTTTAAAGGCCTGGAATGATCTTTAAATTCACGCCCTCGGAAATCCTCTTCTGACAGGGCATGTCGCTGGATCATGGTCCCCATGCCTCCATCCAAAACCATTATCCGCTCCTGCAGAATGGATTCAATTTCATCTTCCACACTTTTCTGGGGATCTGTTGTAAGAATATAAACTCCGTATTTAAGTAGTTCTGAAATTCCCTATCTATACACTTGTGCAACCTGAGCTCTTTCCACTCAAGAAACTGAATAAAATAACTAATCGTCTGCTGACATCAGACAATAATTGGTTTACTTCACCCACAGTTCCAGCCACCTGATGTCAGGTAACAGCTGCATCTATCTAAATAGAATTAGACTCAATTGGTCCTTTACCTAAGCACAGTCACCTGTACACAGTCAACCACAGAAAAACTCATTATCAAAAGTTCACAAGAGCATACATCAAACTCTCTGCATAAACTTCAACCAGAGCAACATTTGAGCAGCAACGCAGAGCTGGCCCCTGATATCAGACACCAGACTCTAAGAGATATGCAAGTGCAAACCAGAAATGAGTAAACTTCATTAAAAAACAGAACCCCATCTACTTTAATTCTCTATCCTGTAATGATAGAAAAAGTGAAATAACCCACAAAAGCAAAAACAATTCTTCAGCTGAGTCCCCAGTTCACTTAGGATTACAGCAATAAATAACAACTTGGCAAATGCCAAGAGTTGCCAACAGATAATAGCCAGGCTTTACTTTCTTTTGCACAAACACAGCAAGGTATTTTTCTCCTCCGCAATAATGCCAAAAGAAAATAAAACAGGTAAATCACATGCTAATTATAAGATACTTGACAAGGTATATCTAACCATGACTGAAACAGAAAACCGTAGAAATGTTAATGCTATCATTAGGAATGAAGATGCAGTACTATAATGCTTCAAGATCTCAAACAGAGCCTATGCCAAACACTAAGCAAAAAGCCAGAACTATAATCTGAGGCATAAAAACCCCCAAACAAACAAAAACAAACAAACAAAACCAAAACAAAACCAAAATGCAAACCCAAGACCACAACTAAAATAATTTTACTTTTCCTCCTTAGAAGATACACAGAATCATTTCAGAATGAAGACACACTCACAGAATCACAGAATGGGTAATGTTGGAAGGGACCACAGTGGGTCATCTCATCCAACCTCCCTGTTCAAGCAGGGTCATCAGAGAGCACATTGCACAGGATTGCATCCAGACAGTTCTTGAATATCCCCAGTGAGGGTGACTTCACAACCTCTCTGGACAACCTGTTCCAGTGTGCAGTCACCCACACAATAAAAAAGTTCTTGCTCATATTCAGGTGGAACTTACTGTGCATCAGTTTCTGCCTCTTGTCTTACTGCTCAGCACCATGGAGAAGAGCCTGACTCCATTCTCTTGTCACCCTCCCTTCAGATATTTACAGGCATTGATAAGGTTGTACATATCACAAAATAATCAAACAGCCTCTTTATCAAAAACCCAAACTACAAGGGTAGAACCCCACTTACCTTTCACAAACATGCAGATGAATGATGTGCTATGCTTTACCTGCCTCCTTCACTCAGCTTATGCTTACTCTAAGCAAAGACTTGTTTTGCATTCTAGTTATGAACTATTATCAAAACCCTTGTAAAAAATTAATGATTTCTCAGGCACAAAAATATCCTTATGTCTCATTGCAACTTTACTTACTACTACACGCAGTAGTACTTAAAAATCACTGGCAACTGCTAACTGATTCAACTTTTTTCCTTCTGCATTCTTGCAATGAAGGTTCTGTTTTCACATCAGGACTGTTAAAAAACAACCTGATGGAGAGAAGCTGAGGCCAAGAGGAAAGCATTACAAGGTTACATTTATATCAACACGCTGGAAAACAGCTCTAAATCAGATACAGTCTCAGCATGAAGAGAAGCCAAACAAAATTCGCTCTCTTAACAAGTATGAAGCATTTGAAGGGAGATTAAAATACCAAAAAGCAAGCCACCCTCATTTCAAGTTGAAAGTTTTAACACCATACAGGCAGGCTCAGCAGGTTCTTACACAAGAGCTTAAACCTACTCATGTTAAACCATCAAATTATTCATGAAAATAAAATTGGTCCTTGAGCTAAAGGCTTTTAGAAGCAAGACACGAAAAATTGTATCTGAAAGTAGGTCTGCAATGCAGACTCCCATGGAGCATAACTCATGTGCTTTGCAAGAGCTACAGCCCAATGAGACACACATACAACAGAGCTTCTGAGCCTTCTGAGTCAAGTCCTTGGCCCTGACAGCTGAGATGGGCTATCAGAGCCCTCCCAGAACCAGTCCTGTGTTCTATAGGCTTCTATTCTGTTTACCTAAATGCTTTCTAACTATCTTCTCATACACACTGGGAAGCAAAGATTTACCCTTTGGTTGTAACCCTGCACCTCACCTAGTCCATTCTGCTTCCTCTATAGCTTGTGCCGCTCAACAGATGCTGCTTTGGTGTATGGTTTTCTGCTCACAGAACACACATCTCTGCCCCATCACTGCAGCAGCATTATTCTGAAGTTTTCAAAACCTGTACTTCTTCAGCAGCACCTCAAAAAGCTGCAGGAAATAGGATAGGGATCATGAAGGTGGCCATCATAGCCAGAGGAACGCACAGTCTATGTTTTACAAATGGATGGAATAGCTCAAAGCCCACCAAAACCTAATTTACCTGTCCTTGCTATGGATAACACCTGACTCTTCTTTCATCAGGAGCTTGTACTACAAGTCATGTTCCAGCACACTGATTTTCAAGTTGGAAACTAAGTCTCCAGACAGATCAAAAACCATCCCAGAAATCAAAGAAGATTGACTCATAAAGCCATGCTAGGAAGTGGTGAACTCTGGCCTTCAAAGAAAAGCAAGGGGAGGAAGGGAGGAGGGTGGAAGGAAGCTGGGAGTCAGCTCTGCTAAAAAGCACAACATTATCCTAATTCAGCATTCAATCCACATAATTCCCCTCTCCAGCAAACAAGGTACAAGTTTGTTACACAATAAAAGAAAAATGATCTGGAGAAATTCCTAAATCAGGTCAGCCTTTTTTGTTGTTGCTTTTGTTTACAAACCCTGATCCTCTCTCTGCTCAGGCAAACTGATTAAAAGTAACAGGACTCAGGACCAATTACCTTGATTTTACACTCTACTGAAATTTAAAATATAACATAGAGTGTTCTAGGGCTGGAACCATACCAAATGAACAAAAATGTCCCAGCAGCACTGGCCTAAAAGTCAACAGGATACAGAACACAGAATAAAAAATTCTAATAACCTGCTTCACTTCCCCAAGATAAGCACTCTGGCTTGAGATCACATGAACAAGGCAGTTACTCATCTGCAATGGAGAAATTATCTGAGAACTCTTACTCCTTGTAGATCTTTCCAAGTAAACTTGCATAGCACACAAGGTGTCCCTCTGGTAAAACTGTTCGCCCCCAGAGTCATTCACTAACTATTATTAACTTCACACAACTATATGTAACCTTCTGGTTTTTTACAATGTAGCACCTAAACAGTCAAGGAATACTGTCAGTTGATGTTCCTTCATTTACTTATCCCAAACCAACCACATACAGGCCATATATGCAAAATTAAAGGGCTAAACGCATGTTCTCCACATGAAACAGGACTTCAAAGGTTTCAAATTGCTCAAAGCCACATTTTTGATGCCTGAAACGATTCTCAAAAGGTGTTGTTTTTTATTATTTATGCACTTCCATTACAAATTCATTCTTAGTATAAAATAGTCTGGTACAGAAGCACTTGGAAGGGAATAAAGACTTACATGCTGCTTCCAAAGCTTTTATAGAGGATCTGCCCAACTGTGACAGTATTGAAGCATTTTGGTTACGTTAATGTGCAAGAACACAACCTGAAGAACCACAGGGACAGACAGGTACTGACAGTACCTGCCATTTCCTAGGCTGGCCAGCTCCTGCCTTAATGAGCAGCAGGGCTACTCTGCATTTGCACATCCTAATTCAACAAACCAGCATTGCTCCACAGCAGCTCCAAGTACAAGTTTCCCCATCATTAAAAAAAAAAATCACTGTGCAGCACACAAGTTATGGTATTAGTATCTAGAAAGGATGTTCTTGCCATCAGCCTGCCACAGACAGCTCATGATAACCTCAGCATTATTTGCTGTTTATTTAATTAAATCTTGTTTCCCTGGGCGCCCTCTGGCAACAGTAAGGGTTTCGTGAGCTGTAGCAAGAGATGGCACACAGGTCCCTCCGCCACGGGGGCAACAGCACCCTGGTAAGTTATTGTTACCCAGCCTATCCAAAGGGAGACGCATTGGACCTTCCCGCTTCAGCTGTGTGCGCCCCTGCCATCACTTCCCATGCTGGCACTGCCTGAGGAACCACTCGGGTCTTAAACAGCAGACAAGATACCTGCGTAGCCAATGTGGTTACAAAGTTAGCTTCAAAGGCAAGCAGCTACCACAAAAGTCACCGAATTCTCAGAGTAACAGTTCTGCTGTGTCCACTATCTCTAGCCAAACAAGAAAAACCCACGCTTAGAAAGCTCCCCGTGTTATAACCACACCTGTCCGTCTCCTGGCACTGAACTGCTCACAGCAGGTACTACAGGCAGGAATCACGGGCAAACAAACCTGTCCATCTTAGCACACCAACAACGCCAACCAGCAGCTGTAACTTCACTCATCCTCCCCATCCAAAGACCTGTGTTTAACCCCTGAAGTGGCACTTTTGGCGCACTCAGAGCAGCAGGAGCGCACTCAGCCCCTGCCCCGGCCCCAGGTTTTATTCATAGCCATGTGCGGGTATCCCGGCGGTGCCTCCCGACCCTGCCGGGCGGGGCGCGGCTCCCCCACAGGGGCCGGCCGGCTCGGCGCCGGGGGCTGCGCCAGCAGGCGCCCTGGCTCACTCGCTCACTCACACACTCCCTCCCTCACTCCCGACACCAGGGCTACACAGGGTGAGGGGGTAAGAAGGCAGTGCTGTCCCGCCGCCCCTCACACGCCTCC